>JAAEAF010001396.1:0-170902 GCA_011037195.1 Triatoma infestans | reverse complement strand
TATATCAAAAAAGTATCCATACACTCGTAATATTTGTTTGCTACAATGAAGTTGACTGGTTTTAATAATTTGTGTTACCTCCTTTTTTCTCTCTAACTGACTTCAATCAAACGCCTTTTTCATCGTATCAACTCGTTTTTTTGTTAGTTCTGACTCAATTGAATTCCATTCTGAGATTATGGCATTTTTAAGCTCACTTTCGTTATTAACATCTCGTTTTCTAATTCTCTTTCCAATTTCATCCCATAGATGCTCAATTGGGTTGAGGTCGGGATTCTGACCGGGGCAAGGGGTGTACGAAATTGTCTCGGGATATTGAAGATGAGCCATTCTTTAATACACTTTCCAGTATGTTTCGGATCATTGCCCTGTTGGAAAATAAATGACCCTCCAAATCTCAGACTGCGGACTCTGCTCTTCAAATTATTTATTAAAATTACTAAATAAACAGGTAGATCCATTTTAACCATCTATAAATATCAAGTTTCCCACACCTGAGGCACTCATGGAGGAGAACGTTTCTCCTCCATGTTTGACGGTTCTTATAACATTGTTTGGATTTAAATGTTTACCACGTTTCCTTCACACATTAACTAACATTAAAATCTGGTTTGTCGCTGAAAATAATGGTATCCCAAAACGTTTGTGGCTTGTCTAAATGAGTTTTTGGAAATTCTTAACGATTTTCTTGTTGACTTTGCTAATCAGTGTTTTTTTTTTTCTTGGTACCCAATCATTGCATCCATTTGATCTTAGTACAGTCCTTACTGTTTCAGGCATAACATTTACATTATGTAGTTGTAGAAAGCATACCTCTTAATTTAGCAATATTCATTGGTTTTTCCCTTATTTCTTTCAAAATTGCTCTCCGATGAATGCCTAGCAATTTTCTTGGGCGGTCTGATCGAGGTCTATTTCCTAAACTTTAATGTTCCATATAACGATTGATAATGTACTGAAACCGCGGCATGGGCTTGTTTACAATTCTTCCAATTTCTCCCAGTAAATGACATTTTTTTTTCTCAAATTTATTATTAAAGCGCAAATGTCTTTCGTAAACTCCATTTTAAATTTAAACTTTTTACTTTTGACACAATAAAAAACGGCCTTTAAATATCAACGGATATCTTAGAGCTGATAGAAAATTAAAAAAATCTCCTACTTCCTCCTTCTTAATTCCATTATTACTTGTCAATTTATATTTTACAGTTGCAAGAGTGTATGGAAATTTTTCTGCCTTAGATTCTGCAATGTTGTTATATCAGCAGTTTTTATCTAAAGAATTACTAATCAAAATTACTTAACTTATATTTTCTTCTATTGCTATAAAGAAACAATGATAATATATCATTAATTCCAGAATATAAATTAACAGGAAAATTATAGCGTTTATAATTTCAACATAATGTGTATGAAGACTTTTTTGACTGAGTATATAAATATATATATTTAATAAGGTTCTAAAATCCTACCATCTGAATCTAAACATTTACCGCCCATCACTTTTGTGCCGCTGAAGGAGGCGATGATTGTTAATATCTGTCTTGAAACTTCCTCCAGAAACTCATGGCGACAATACCTTGTTTTCAAACTCTCTTACCCTATTTCTAAGAATGATTGATAAAATTTTGTATTTTCTTTCTACAGATTTCCTCTCTTTAGTGAAAGAGAAAGAGAAACAGTAAAACCTTTTTTAGAAATTGACTTTTAATTTAATTATTTCTTTTCTCCCCCCCTTTTTTTTCCCTTTAATTAAATTTTATGTCCTTGAGATGCTTGTAAAGACAGCCGCCTACTAAATACTATGCCGCCTCCAATTAATTCCACTTTATTACCAAAGTTATTCAATGAATTTACTTATTGCTTTCTCCTGCTGATATAAAAGCAATTATTATTAAGATCGTTTCAAATTTGCGTAATTGGGGTTTTCACCGGAAATACTTGTTTTTGAGATTCTCCGAGCAAGCAAAAATGGTTTCCAAAAAACTGATACATATATAGGAATTTTATTTTATTAAGCTAATATGCAATGCAAGGTTTTTTTGAATAACATGAAAAACAATTTTGATTTATTTATTAAAAACTTCAGAATATCTTAAAGCAAAAGAATATCATATAATACATCCTTTAATAACTCATAAACACTTCACAATTTTACATAACTTCATTTATTTTCAAAACTCCTACTCACCCAACATTAACAAGTCAAAACCCAATCAATATTGTAACCATCAGAGACGTTTTACTTGGTAGCCTGCTTCATTTTGTGGTCATCGACCGGTTTCGGGCATTCGCCCATTTTCAAGATGCGATTTTCAGACAGTGTGACAGAGCAAATTCAGTTTTACACACTGATTGGTGTTTTTGATTTTATTTAAAACTAAACTCTTAAACTCTAAATAGGTTAAGGGGTATGGTGATGGTAACTGGGTGGGAAAAACACGTGTTTTTTTTTGTTTTTTTTATTTTGCCAGAAAAAAAAGACCAATACATCCTTATTGGCAAGGTCGAGTTAGAATATAATTTAAATTCACATAATTGTCAAGACAAAAACTTACTTTTAAAATATTCCTGTATCTCATACAGCGAGTGAGCTAATAACAGTTTTTTAACACTAGCTTTGAAACATTTCAAAGTATTATTTTTTATATTCGCTGGTAAATAATTATAAAGCGAGATGCTGGTACGAACTTTTGTCAACCTGTTTCTACTCTGGACAAGATTATTGCGCTTTCTAGTGAAATGATCATGAAGTTGCGAAAAACATATAAATTGGCCTTCATTGCACTTTACGTAGACGAGGCATTGATAAATAAATATGGCTGGTAGTGTCATTATGTTCAATTTCTTAAACAAAGAACGACAAGATACTTTCGAGTCTAAACCGAAAGTGACTCTAATTGCCTTCTTTTGTAACCTAAATATTTTTTACATTCGGCAGCATTACCCCAAATTATAGTACCATAGCACAAATGGCTATGAACATACGCAAAATATGCCAACTTTAGAGCTTCCAAGTCAACCAACATTCTTAATTTTCGCAAGACATAGATTCCACGAGACACTTTACCCATGACATTTGGATTGTTAAAGGGCAAATTTTCTTTTCAACGGAAACAACACGTGAGGGTCTAATTTTTAAACTCTGTTGTTGAAGGGAGATTTACTTTACAATTAACTAATAAAAATAAAACATAAAAATTAAATAACGATTTAAACTAACATAATTTAAAATTAAGCGATTTTTATAATTAAGTTTTCTATAATTATGCATTCCAGTCAATATTTCACTTTTCACACAACATTCATACGGCATCCTCGCACGCTGTATACCTAAATATAGTTTTTTATAATTATGCATTCCACTCTTATATCACCCTTTCACACAACATAACATTCACCAGTCAGTGTGTAAAACTGAATTTGCTCTGTGCAAGTCTGTGTTGTCACACTGTCTGAAAAAAGCATCCTGAAGATGGGCGAACGCCCGAAACCGGTCAATGACCACAAAATGAAGCAGACTACCACAGAAAATGTTTCTGATGATTTCCAGCTCTGTGGAACCAACCACTACAACTAATATTGTAACCATATGATTTCTCCCTAATTTATTTTTTTATGAAAACATAACATGCTTTATTATTATTATTATTATTATTACTTACTGTTTTATCCTTGCCAACAGCTGATGCATTCATATAATTGCTCTAATCCCACATATATACTGAGTCTGCACAGGAAGTTGATGTGTTCAACTACTTAGATTGGCAACTAGTTAGCTAATGTTTCATCCAACTCATTTATAAACATTCCATACAATGAACCTGTCTCAGCTGAACCACATCCACAAGATATCATAAATCGTATTGAATTGACCTCATAGCCATGCGGCTGTTCGCAACTATTTATCATCTAAACTATCGACAATACTTTAATAGTTTTTACTTTTCTTTATTTAACGTAAGCTTTCTAAATCCCACAATTTTCGGAATTGAGTTATTACTGGAAATTATTAATCTTTTGAGGTGAAAAAAATGTTTTTAGTGAATGGTGTGTGTATGTGTGGACAAAATATCTTGAAAAAGGAAATATTGCATATAATTGGTTTCAGAAAGAGAGAAATTAGTGGGCAAGGGTTTTTAAGAAATAAACTAGAGTGTATGCTGATCACTGTATAATAAATTATAGACACTTAACTGCCAGGATTTTCCACGTAAATACAAATTTGAGATTTATACTGAGTTAAGAGAAGGAGTAGTTGGTTGCTGACGCTTTGTAACTGCTATATAAACTGTGCTAAAAGACTCCTTGTAGAGCTAGCGCAGCTGTATATATAGAGTATTCCACACTAGTCTGGCCGAAGTAGCGAGTGAGATTCTCAATTTTGTCTCTCTCTCTCTGCTTCGAATCCCTCTCTTCGGATCCTATTATATCCAGAACTCAAAGTTACTATTCTGTTCTGGTACAAATGCCGCATCTGACACGAAGATTTCGATCAGAATCTATCAACCGGAAGTGGGACTTTATTGAATGTGTTATCAGTGCTCTACCAAAAGTTCTGTTATCTGCACAGCAAAGAAACATTTTAAAGAAGGATTACTTCACTAATTCTGTAGTAAGGAAAATTCTGGAATTTGATCTTGCGAATACGGATATTCTGATGAATTTAAAAACAGGAAAAGCTCAAGAATCTGTTTCATTGAATGTGATTTTTTATTTATTTATCCAATACAATAAGCAAAAATTTTAAAGAGTATAGTTTTGAAGTGATAATCTTGAGGACAGAAGCTGCCCAGTGACAAAACTCCCGTAATTATATTGGACTATTAACCTTGGCGGAGGTCATACGCCAGCAACGGCTCTGAAGGCGGGATATTAAAGGATTAGAGCACCAGTGGAAGAGATTTATCATGGAACTTTCGATATTCAACTTTCGCAGTTTCGATTCCTTATGAGATGTTCGTATGTGGTCTTTATGAATTTCGCTACAGAGACTACCAGCGTCTGTTTTTTGAAGAAGTACTTTTGGATTAAAAACACTTGGATTTTTTTGAATCTTCGTTTTTTTGTTCAATCCCTAAGCCCACGTGGGATTCAATATGCAACCTCTTATATCAGTCCAGTTCCAGTGAGTGTATCGCCTATTAGCCGCTGTAGAAATTTGTACCGTTTGTTAAGTTCCTGTCATTTTACCATCATATATTGGTTTTGATGTAAATTATTTGTCGATTTGTTGATATTTCCCAGATGAGAATCCAAAGTCACAACTGAAAGTTTTATTGAAAGCAAGCTGATAAGAAAGCGTGCAAGAGAATTAAAGAAAGTTAAAGTTTATTTGTTGATATTTCTATAGGTTAAATTTGTTAAACCAAACTTTAGCCCAAAATCCTAATATTGTATGTCTGTAATTAGATGGAAGCCCTAAGCAAACAAAAACTTTTGAAGATGGCACAAGTTTATTAACTTATCATTTGAATCATATGAGAGAAATTTATTAATTAATTTCTTCTCGTTTAATTTGATTAATAAATTAACAATAAATATTATTTATATTTATAAAACAAATTCAGTTATAGTTCATTTTCTCTTAAGTATTTTTTAATTTGAAAACCAGTAATCGTTATGAAAATGCGATTGCTGACACAAATTCTCCAAAATAAAGACAATGGAATCCAGTAGAATATTATATCTTTTGGGATAATTCCTTTCTCTCAACAATTTTCTACTGGTGTACACAATGGAGCAATTCCCACTGAAATAATAAAACCTTTTTAAAAACAGTAACTTTCAAGCACGTCAGGAGTATTGCTTAATCAAAATGTTGCCAGGGAAATCTACTTCCTCGAAGCTTAACGAAGTATTTCTTGCAGACCATTAAGTAGATATTGAATAGAATATATCCGATTACTGATATCGCTTTACTGTAAAACAAATTCTGTGCAATCAAGAACTCTTCCTGATAAAATCTGAAGAAGATGCATGCAGCGCTAATTTCATCTAAGGTATTTCTATTTTGATAAAAATTAGAACACTTGAATCCTCACAAGCCAGAGTTATAGTCATCAAACCTGAGAAGTGACACGTGAGAAGTTTTTTCTGTTTTTATTATTATTATTATTATTATTATTATTCAGTTTTTATTCTGTTTGTTATTCTGTAATAAATCCCAGTTTTGTTTTCTTTCTGATTAGTTTACATTTCCGTTCATTCAGATTGTAATAATTGTATTAAGATTGCAATTTTTATGTTAGTATTTGTGATTGTAATTATTAAAATTTAAGTAATATAAAAGAGCTTTACAAACTCAACTCTATTTGTATGGAATGTCCAAAAACAAACAAATGAATAAATAGTCATCAAACCTAGTCTGTCATCATCAAGTAAGTGTTCCCGCCTATGCCTCACAAATTCTATAGTAGCAATATGTGACTTAAGCCTGATTTGTAGATATGTCTCCTTAACCCACAGTATCCTATAAAGGGACAGAACTAAATGTTTAATAGGTAAGTTCAGGATATATCAGTAATATCTCAACATCAGTTCCCAGTGGACTGATCTTGAATTAGAAATGAAATGGACTACTGAACCAGCCTATCCTTAGCTCCAGACTATCACCAGCTCGTCTCGAGGGAGGAAGATGCGGGGAAATAATTAGCGATAATAAATTATGGACTGCCAAATTAGCATTGGCAAATCAATTTATTTAAAAAAAAAATCACATTCACATCGGTCGAATAATTCCTGCATTTCTTATCTAACAACGAAGCTTTCTTAAGTTGAGAACTCAATCTGCATTTGATTCTTTGAGTGGAAAATTTTATATCATTTAATTCTATATCATGTACCGGCTGGCTATTGATAATTTGCACTTTAAATAAATACGCTATAGAAAAGACCATACCGACGTTTGTACATATTGCAATAGACTTCTTCAGAATAGTTGTGACTTAGTTATTAAGCCAACATTGGCAAGGAACACAGTGCATGTTTTAAAACAAACCAGAAGAGGGGCGGATCCAAACTTGCTCTTCTAACTTGCACATAAATGGCTGTATAGAAAGTGGGCGGTACATATGATCTTCGTAGCTATGGAAATTAAATCCCCGAGAATGAGCCATATTGCAGAATACGGGAGTTTTTTGCCTCCAAATTTTTTTTGTTAAAGCAATAATAGCAGCCTGAGAATTTCATTCACAGTAGCAGGATGACTGTAAGACACATCTTCGATAAACTAAGCACCTACCGAGTGCATCCGGGTGTTGATAAGTTTCGAGGAAGAGCTTAACAACTTCCCTGGATATCCAAATTAGATTTTTGTGACAAATTGTTTCACCTAAAGAATTCACAGTAAATTGGACTAAGTCTTTAGGCTACAACAAAATAGTGGCTATCTATATTTATAGCAGCCGTAAAAAAATCTACGCATGCTGCCGCCAAAATAGCTCATAGTTTGTTAAGATTGATTACTATTATATTATGTAGTTGTTAATTTCTTCACTTATTAAATTAGTTCTTATTAATGAGGTATATAAGCTTATAAAATTATATATAATAAAATATCTATATAAATTGATCTTAGATTTTATTATCTCTTAATGTTATATAAGCAAGTATGGGGATTCGGTCACCGGAAATAAAGATTTTTAGCGAATGGTCTGAATGTGTATGTTTTAACCAAATATTTCAAAAACAAAAAGTCGCAGGAAGCTTGTAAGTCGCTGGTATTCCACCATCGCATCAGACACGAAGATTTAGGGCAAAATCCATCATCCGAAAGTGCGACTTTACTGAATGTTTTTTTCTTTCAGTTATACTTGATTTTCTCGAAAATGGCTCCAACATTGCTTGTTAAACTTCGACTGATCTACACTATTTTGCACCATCTGCACACATAAATACCTATCACTTTTAATTAAAACATATTCATGTTCAAGATAATTTGGTACCAATCGGTGAATACTGCTTGAAAATCCGTCCAGCCGAATTTGCAAAATTTACGTATTTCACAAAAATCATGACCAATATATTATGTATATTGGCCTCTTTGGCCTCTTCAGCATCAAACCTCTCCCTCCTCCTCTTAACATTTTCAAGAAAATTTTACGTCAAATGATGCAAACTGCAACAGATAGAGGAATTGTATGTGTTTTCACGCAATCCAAAAGGTAGCGCCTAAGCATTACACGAACTCAAATTTTATCATTTAAAATGTAACGTCACAATTATCACACAGAAAATCATTCTAAAGAAATTTTTGGGGGGGGGGATATTTCAAATAAATTTAATACGTTTTTAATTGTGCAACGAGCATTCCAAGTTTAAAAAAAAAAAAATCATAAAAGCGGTTTTCGAGAAAAATCTTAAAAACTCGAAAATCTATTCTGCAAAGTCGCAGTTCCCGGTAAACCTATTTTCTACAAAATTGAAATTGCCGTAATACTTTTACAGTACTTTTGAAATTAGTAGATGGCCAGAACTATAATTCGATCAGAAATGGTACTCTCTATAGGTCAGCTTAACGCTACTGTACCTACCTCTGGACCTCCTAAAAAAAAAAAAAATCCAGGAAAATGTTATGAATAAATGATAGGTCTTAATATCTGCAGATAGTATAGGAAGTTTAAAGAAAACCGTTGAAGCCATTTTCTAGAAAATCGCAAAGAACTGAAAAAAAGTTCAGTAAAATCCTACTTTTGGTTGACGGATTTTGCCCGAAACCTTCCTGGTCAGTTACAATGCTAGTACTACCTAGATGGAATACCAAATTTGAGTTGTGGAATTTGTCATTTTTTAGATATTTTATTCACAGACGTACACTAGGACCATTCGGTAAAAACATTTTTGCGTGCATAGGGAGCCTCATAATATATATTTTCCAGGAATCAGAAAATGTAAAAAAAAGTGCAAAAGAAGTCCATTTGCATGGTTAAAAAAAATATTAAAAATATGGGTGTGTAATAAATAATATTATATTTAAAGCAATCGTAAAATGTGTCCGCTTGCTTTTTACCAAAAAACGAAATTGCTATTTTTGTAATTATTGATCATTCCCAATAAAAAGCACTTTTATCAATTATAAATAGTTCTCGTTAAATGGGAATATATCAGTACATAAAATACATTGTTCATCTATTTATACTATTTATATTTTGTACTATATAGCAAAAGAGAGCACTGTTAGGAGAGACCTGTTTATGATTACAATAAAAGAAATTTCCCTTCCTTTCATTTTCCCGAGGGTAAGGAAGTATATATATATATATATATATATATGAATTAAAGGAAAATAGACAAAATTTGTGGCTGGTAAGAGATTCAACAAAAAAAATTGCAAATTAGGGATAAATATAAAGGGCGCTGCACAAAGTAACAGCCCGATTCCAGTTCAATTGATACACCAAGCACCAGAAACATCGTTTCTGAGAAAATCGCGATAAAATGAAAAAGCCGTCTGACAAGCCTTGGCCCTAATGGGCTGTTGCACCATAGGGTTTTTTCTTCTTTTCTTTTTTTTTTAATGAAAACTGGATTGTATGATAAAAAAATTAATTAATCAACTAGGATTAAAAAAAAATAATATATATAATGATGCGGTCGAGTGTGTAAAAGTTAATAAACTTACAGTTAATAGTTAATAGTGAAGAAACTTAATATAATATTCAGACGTCATATATATATATGTATCTGCCTTTCTCATGTGAGTATACCGCTCTTATTAGCCTCCTTACAAGAGAGGATCGTCTAGTTTAGCTCTAGTTATATCCTTTGAGTTTAGACATATAGTAGTGGTGACCGAACAGAAGTTCCTCTCCAACTTTAGTTCACTAGTTCAATAGTTTATCTTTACCTTGCTTTAATAAATAATGCATCTGTTAAAGCCAGTCTAACATAACAAGTTTGGAATACAGATGGTCTAAGTTATCTTCCTTTAAAATAATTATCATAACACGTCTAATTCAATTCAGAATTTGTATAGATACTTTCTTTTTAATGTGCATTTAATGTCCCCAATTTCAATTTAAGTGTTTGTGAAAAAGCTTTTAAATATATCTAAGAAATCTGGTGTGTGAAACACTCACACACGACTTTCTCTTATTCTAATTAATACAATTTAATCAAGAAATATTTTTAAAAATTGCAATGTTACAATGTTTGGTTGGGCCTGGCCAGAAAAGTGATGGTGGTGATTTTACTTGTATACCTGAGCGGCCTTATGTGGAGCTCCGGCTCTGTGTCAAAACTAAGAAAGCTTCTGAAAATTTAAATTTAAACTAACTGACTGACCACCAATACTTTTCTAATATCAATTTTTTCAGAAAAATGCTTCAAATAAAAGTGATACATTTTTTATCACCATTTTTGAGAATATTCACACAACGGAAATCGCTACTATTTCTGCTCGATAGTTTAACCCGATCTAAATGTATTAAATTTCAAGAAAGACCTAAACTTTTAAATGAAGAGAGAAGAAATTTGTTTGTCAGGCCTTCAAAGATTCTCCCCGATTCTATTACCCACACCATTCATTGTATTTGACGCTAACCCTTCCGAGTAATGTTCACAACCCTGTGGCGAAAAGTAAAACCTTAAGTTTTCCCCTTAAAGTCAATAACAAAGAACCCATTTTGCTCCTAGTCTAATGACTGTTACATCTCGGAAGTCCACCCTCTTATTACTTAATTATTCAAATACAACTATACAGCATTATTTCAAATTACGCCAATTACTGAAATAAATGCTAAGTTTTACAGAATTCAATTAAGAGGCCGTTAATAACATGGTCAAATTTAGGGGATGTAAAGTGCCGAATCTGCCCCAACATTTTTCTAATATTTTCTAATTATGATAAGAGGAAGTATTTTGTTTGCAGCTGTAAGAGGAAGTATTGCGATCTGGTAGACAGAATTTTCCAAATTGAGTTTTCGCGGAAAAATAATGTCTTGAGAGCCCCGGACAATAACAAAAAGTAGTGCAAGAAGCTCAAATTTCATATTCCGCGAGAGGATTATGAGGATTGTTATTATGATTATATTCCAGACACGAAGGTTCGACTTTATTTAATGCCCTTTTTGTTCAGACAGAAAATACTTACAACGATTTCTTTAAAGATATGATTATTATGGGGGGAAGCATGCAACGACAACCAGGATGACGTGAAACTGCCTGGGCGCCCTCACGAAAATTAATAGCCAAAATATAATTTTCCCAGTCTATGTGCCCGAACATGCAGGAGATTGCCTTGCCCAGGAGGGCTTCACGGGAGTACCCTCACTGGATCTGAATCCTTTTGTGTTATTGGGAGATGGCTCATAAGTACAGCCTTAAAACCATGACAGCTCAATAGATTTCAAGAATTATGGGCGAAAATTCCAAGCTAGAGGCAGACTAAAAAATTGATTAACAGCTATTTGTCCGTGCGTCCACATCGATGACTGCAAGCGTTCCCACCATTGTAAACTTCAAAAGCTGACAACGAATAGCTTGTGCAGCTTTTGCCATGAAGAAGAGAAAACAGTACTGCATATATTTTGAATATGAGGAGCTTGTTGGCTGAGATTTCACCTTTTTTGGGGAGGAAACGTTTTCAACCTTCTCTGAACAACGAAGTCTGATTAGACAGATAGGACTGCAGGCGATTTGTTTTTTTGAACACCATATGAGCCGCAGTTCCCAAGCTCTCGCTTATTACAGACAAATAATTATACTCAACCCCAATGATTCCGAAACAAGAATGATTCCACAAGAAGATAATAGGGAAGGTACAACAAGGTACCTTCAATAGATTACCACCACCAATAACAATATAAATTAACAAACCCAGATCGCATTCATACCATAAATACATTCATACTTCACTCGATATTTCTGAAAGGCCCGAGGACTAGAGAGAACATTCTAATTTGAGGACAATGGGCCCATAAGGGTCGCGGAGACCTAGACAAACCATACGGATCTATCTATTAGCCAGTACGCCGCGGTTCCTTTCGCAGTTTAGTATTGGTAATCATCACCAGATCCGCTACTAAGCTAGCCTAGCTAGCTTCCCATCTTTTCTAACTTTGCTTGGTAAACAACGTTAATAAATGCTAAGTTCTACAGAATTCAATTAAGAGGCCGCTAATAACATGGTCAAATTTAGGGTTGTAAAGTGCCGAATCTGCCCCAACATTTTTCTAATATTTACTAATTATGATAAGAGGAAGTATTTTGTTTGTAGCTGTAAGAGAAATTATTGCGATCTGGTAATGGGACTGCTCTAATTGTGAGGGCATCTTTTCTTAAACGAATATACAAACATTTGATGTATCATTATTAAAAAGTATCAGTAGACTAAAAACAACAAAAAGTCTTGTCTAGAAGTAAAATCCAGACCCGGATCTAATCAAACCTAAGATTACAATAGTCCAAACAGATCGGACAGTAATCCTTACGGAAGGAACCAGCCAAAACTCTTCTACATACAACCAAAGTTGTATACTTATAAGTTGTAAGTATACTTCATCTTCTGACAACCCTAGCAGTCTGTCCTTAAGTATTCATGGATAAATGAATAATGAATATGATGAATCTCGGTCACCAACGTACATATTAACACTTAAATATTGTACAAATTGTGGACAACTCTAAACAAAACGTAAACAGTGACGTCTAAAAGGTAGCTATAATAGCATATGAAGCAATAGATTTGGCCACCACGTTTGCGCTCCTTCTAACGTCACGTATTTGGACCTAATTATGACGTCGTTCCCGAATTTGGGAATGGTACTTTTCATTTTGTTAACATCCATTCGGTGACTTAGTCATTCATAACTTTTCCATATAAAATCTGATAGTCAGAATATCGCTGGGAAGAATTAGGAATGTCAAATTAAAAAAAAATAAAAAATTGAAATGAACAGTGCCATCCATATTCATTTGCAAATTAATTGGAATATGTAATAGGAGATATAACAAGAGTTTGGAATCGTTCAAATGAAAAACAAGTTTATTGCCTGCTTTCCCCTAGTTTTTCTCCCTCTCCCGTGGGAATTCGGAAAAATTATTATTCTACATAGGAGTTTGTTTCAAACTAAATACTTTTTTGCTTCATTTTTATTATTACTTTTCCTTTTTTTATCACGTTTTATGTTTTCTCTGGCGATGGAATAAAATCTGGTGTGTAACGATTTTCAAATATATTATATTCTCAAATTGCAATAACAAATTTATTTAAATTCATTTAATAAATGAAATTTTCAAGTGGATTGAAAAATTCTAGCTGTAGGAGCATTATTGGACGAAAGCTTTTTTTAATTATCTTACTTCCTAGTAAGAGGAAGTATTGTAATCGTATCAAAGTTTCGATATCAATTTTTCATCGGAAGTGTAATGTGTATGTGCGTGTGCTTGCATGTGAACAGCATAACTCAAAAATGAAAAATCGCAGAACGTACATTATCACCGACAGTACATTATCAAAATTCCTCAACCGGAAGTACCACTTTACTAGTTTTTTTTTTTTTTTACCTTTTTTGCGATTTTCTCAAAAATGTCTCCGACGATTTTCTTCAAACTTGGTGCTTCAAGTACACATCCCAAGAGCTACAACTTTTATTTGAAACATTTCTCTGGGAAAATTCATTTAGATTTTGGGGAGGGGTGGGGTTAGGTTTTCATCTAAAGTGCTATTTCAGTTTATTGGACAATTCTCTCATCTAAATAATGTTAATTAGAATTAAATATGTTGTTGAAATTCCAAGTTTGAAATAAATCGCATAACCGGAAGTGCGTTTACTTTACCACTTTACTAAATGGTTTTTTCACTTATTCGCGATTTTTTTCCAAAATGGCTCCGATGATTTTCTTGAAACTTCTTATATAAACTAGGCATACAAAGATCTACAACTTTTACTTAAACGTTTCTCTAGAGTCTAGGAACATTCATTTAAGGGGCACTTTTAGGGAAGGGGTGGGGTTATGTTTTTCTTTAAAATGCTATCATAGTTGATTATACAATTCTATCATCCAAACAAAATTAATTAGAAATAAATAGATGGCCAAATTTCCAAGTTTCAAGAAAATTAGTAAACCGGAAGTGCTCTTTTACTGTACAGTTTTTTCAGGTTTCGACGAATTTCATTAAATTTGATGGTACACTAGCTATAACATTTGTCAATTATAATTTTGAGAACTGGAGTAAGAGAAAGTTGTGTGAGTGTTCCACCCCAAACATTTTTTTTTTTTAAACTAGGTATATCAACTACACATACAAAGATATACAACGTTTATTTGAAACGGTTTTCCTGGAAAAATTTATTTAATGGCACTTGTGTGGGTGGGTTGGGGTGGTCAAATTTTCTTCCTAAAGTGCTATTTCAGTTTATTACACAATTCTATTATCTAAATAATATGTTGTTGAAATTTTGAGTTAAACAAGAAAATTGGATGAACGGAAATGCGCGTTTTTACTGAAAAGTATTTTTCAGTTTTCTGATATTTTCTTTTAAACGCCTCTAACGATTTTTTTTTTTTTTTTGTAACTAAGTTTGTAAATACCATACAAAGAAGTACAACTTTTATTTGTAATATTTTTGCGGGCAAACTTATTTAAGGGGTAGTGGTAGGGTTTATGTTTCCCTCTAAATTGTTATTTTGGTTGATTATACAATTCTCCCATCTAAAAAAACAAGAAATAAATAGATTACCCGAAATAAATAGAAAAAAATCAGTCAACCGGAAGTGCGTTTTTAATGAACAGTTTTTTTTTTGTTTTTTTTTCCAGTTTCCGCGATTTCCTCCATAAAAACACAGGCAACTTTCTTTTATCATAAATTCATATGGCTTGTCATCTAAAAAAAACAGCGGCGGGCTATCGTGCCTATCTGAGTATATCCAATCTTACGAGTAACCTATTATTATCTTCAAATTTATAATTGTAGGTATTGTACCAATACTTTTAAGCGTATATTAATTATTATGTAGGTGCGCTAGAAATCATAAATTACATTAAAATGGAACTTTAGAGTGATTAACGCTACTGTTAATTAATTTTCCCGGGACAAGGTTTAAAATTAAATGTGATTGGCGTTTTATGTTTTGTAGATAATATACGAACGAAGTTTACAGAAAAATCATGAATAATTTATAAATAAATCACTGACGTTGCATTTACGATTAGAAATCTTCATCTAAGCCGGAGGTGCCTAAACGAAATGCCAAGTTTGAGGTTCCTATAATTTTTCGATTTTGAGATATTTGAGCACTCACACTCATTCGCTAAAAACCACGTATTTCCGGTGAAAACTAAATTTCGAAAATTTGACACGATCGCCACACTTCCTCTTACTAACTGTAAGTGAATGTAAAAAAAAAAAAAACTTCACCAATTCTTGCACATTGAAGTATGAGAAATAAAAATTAAACAGAAATAAAGCTAACAAGAGGATGTAATTAATGGAATCGACATTGTCGAGTAGATAAAAAGCACTATAGACGAAAACAATACAAACAAACAAAACAAAAAAAAACAAGGTAAAAAGAGATATAGTTCTTGTACAATTAGTAAGAATTATTATTAAAGTGTATTTCAAAAGATGACTAGACGCGGACATTTTAGGAAACCTTTTTTACTTTCCTTGTACTATTTCTTTTCTTTTCTATTTCCGTTTTTATTTTCTTTCTTCTTCTTCTTGTTCGCTGTAATTGCTCCATTCTTTCTTTACTTCTCATACAGAGCTTGTCATTGGATTTCTCGTTCACTTTTTATTCGACTAAGTGGTAGAAAAAGTTCTTCTATTTACGTCTTGAAGATGTTTAACAGGAAGGGATAGAAATTTAAAAAAAAAAAAATGAAAAGAAAGAAATAAAAAAAAAAAAAAAACCGGGATGCAGAAAAGAGATGGGAACACAATCTCAAACTTCTCCTGAGGGAGGCTGCTGAAGCTCTATTGTTAAAACGTTTGCTTTGTCGGCAATGGGTTTCGTATAGTGTTCATTTCCACGCACTATACACGCATCTTTTCTTCTTTTCTTCTTGGTGTTTTTCCATTTTTTGTTACCAAAAAAAAAGAGAAAGGAAGTTTTTCTTTAATACATTGTTTAGTTTGTATTGATTTCATATGTATCCTACTACATATTACCCAAGAAACGGGGGCGTAAAGGGGAAAAATAACTGTGAAATCCGTTGTTGACAGGCTTCTTACTTCTGAATTAAGTTCTTACCCCGTACTGATTTATTCACACGCCCTTCTTTAAAAATCGACGCGTGATAAGCCTTGGTCCTTCATAGGCTGTTACGCCATAAGTTTTTTTTTTAAACAGTTTTTGGCAAGAGTTAAAGAATAATTCGCCTAAGAGCATAACCTTTAGAAAGTTCTTTGTGGCACTGAGAAGAACTTAATAAACTTTGAAAAAACATGAAAGTGCTGTAAAATATATAAAAATAGCAAAATTGTTAAAAACTTAAATCAAGTTGCTAATGAAACTCAACTGGACCTCTGGAGGATGCAAAAAAAACAAAAAAAAAACAGAAATTAAAAAAGAATAATTGCAAGATATTCTTTATAGCAAAGTTGTAGAGTGGCTGTGTGTATTGTACACTTCTCCGACCCAACGGTGCACAACAAGTACCATTGAAAAGTCCTTCAGCTACATTCTGAAGTGTAGAGGGGTGAATATTCCTGCTTACTAGATCCTCTGTAGAGCTAGCTCAGTGCTTGTTGAGTGTAAACAGAAAACATAGGTGCTTCATGCAAAAGAATGTTTGAAGGATGTTTGCCAAAGATTCGTCAAGTCTGGTTATTTTATATATTACTTGGCGTGGTTGAAACACATACTAATTTCTTATATAATACAAAATATATTACATACAAAGTAATATTTATATATTGTCATCAACAGTGAATATTTAAAAGAAAATTTAGTGGAAAACCTAAACACATCACCCAGAAAATCAATTTTCACCCTAATTGATGTCTTGAAGTCCCCTGTAAATGAAGTTTTTAACAAATTGTCTGTTCGCTAAGGATCTGATCAAAATCCGAAAGTGATTCCAGTTTCTTGGGCAGTACAGAGTGATTTCAACTTTCCTCGATTTTGTGATCCTTGAAGGCACCCACCAGTCAGAGCCCTCTCTCAAGCCCTGTCTGTTTTATTAGACTTAAGAGTCCTGTGAGAGACACTTGAGTGAAGCTTGCTGGTATCAGTTTGTTTTCTTCAAAACAAGAAACTTCAAGTCCCTTACACTGAAACATATGTGCAGTGTTGATTCTTATTCTTCCTGACAAAACCTACATAGGCTGTTCGCTGTTATCAGGTCCATGCGATGCCATGTTCTTGTTAAATCTACAGTGTCCAGTAAGAAGATGTATTACATCCTTATCGCTACGCGGCCTTGTTGGAGTGATTCTGCAGTAAACCTGGGCGAGTGGCTCCTTAATACACTTTTTTGCCTGCCTCTGGCCTACATTAAGGAATTTAGGGGAACGGAGAAATTGACGGGCTTGCAAAGTAGGGTTTTTAACACCTCTATTTTGTGGATCCGAAAGTATCGATGCAGTCTGAAAACTGAATTGTGATGGGTATTATTATTATTATTACCAATCTCGGGTGGGCTATATCCCGGCACTGCAGCCAACAGAGGCTTATTGTGCCACCCTCGATAGTTCCTAGTAGACAAACCCTCCCTCCTTAAGGAGTTTGAGGGCCTTCACCACCAGGTCATTTTGAGCTACTATCTCCTCTGGCCTCAAAGTACCAAAGGTTTCATACCTCAATTTGATTATTGCAACGCAATCGAACAGCAGGTGGGAGGCCGTTTCCTCCTCTTCCTGACATAGTCTGCACAAGGGTTCCGCTCGAATAAGTCCTACCTTGTACAGATGTTTCCTGAACCTACCATGACCCGTAAATAGTCCCGTCACCAGAGAAATCTGGCTCCTACTCAGACTAAGAGAGATTTGGGTTCTTCGTTTACACAGTCTTGGCATCATCCTTTTACTGTGTATCACACCCGGGCTCCTCCTCCAGAGCTCTTCATGCTTACTGCGACCCCACTCTCTAATCGCTGCACGAATTGCTCCGCCAGTTATTCCCTCTCTAATCGCTGCACGAATTGCTCCGCCAGTTATTCCCAGGACCGGCTCTGGACCAATGAACGGAGTGTTGGCCCCGTTCCTGGCCAGTTGATCAGCTGTCTCATTACCCTCAACCCCTGCATGTCCAGGCACCCACAACAGCTGTACCTTGTTGTGCCTGGAGAGTCTCGACAATGCCTCTCGACATTCCTTCACCAGGGATGAGGTAGTTCTGTGAGCTTCTAAGGCTTTCAGTGCAGCCTGACTGTCCGAGCAAATGCGTATGACCTTGCCCCTTGGGGCTCTACGCAGGTTTTCCTCGGCACAGACCTTAATTGCAAAAACTTCAGCCTGGAATATAGTGGAATACCTGCCCAACGGCCTCTCAATGAGTACCTGTGGGCTCATTCCATACACTCCTGCTCCATTTCCGCAATCCATCCTAGAACCTAGTGATGGTATATTAAGGACTTGAAGAGGCATGGGACTGGTTTGAGACTAGCTAAAAGCTTTATTGTTTGAGCGGGTTAGGTTAGATGTAACAAAGTATTTCCTGGATCTGGATTGAAGACATTTAAGAGTTTTGGCAGACGGTTATGTCCGGGAACGTGGCTAGTTCCGGGTATCTTATCTTGGTCAGTGCTTTCCCAGTTAATGGAGACTAGATTTAGATCATTTGGCGTTAGCCAGATTTTAATGGATGATCTTACATACGCTGTGAAAGTCAGTGATATTACCATTTACTGTGTCATGTCAGGAGAGGAAGTTGATTGTAGAGTGCTAGCCTGCAATTGTGAATAGGATAAGAAAAGAGCCTTAATGGATAATGTCATGCCGCTTTGCGGCTCCCATTGTGAATAATAGCATTAATGTGCTGTGCCTAGTCCGGTATTATGCCTAGACCGGTGTTATGCCTAGACCGGTGTTATGCCTAGTCCAACTGAACTTCGGGAAAAGTTTTAAATTTGAAGAAAATCTGTCACTTGTAATAAATAGTTTTGTGTTTTTTTTTGTTTTTTTTGTAACTGACTTTCGATTCTACGACCCAAAATATTCAAGATAACATTTATTTGGTACATCTGAGAGCAATATAATAAATTTGAAAGTAATAAAAATTTTCCTGTTTTCAATTTCCTCCCAATAGTTTTTTATTCTTCTACATATATATATATATATATATATAACAAAAAAAGAAAAAATCCCATTTTATTCCGATGAATCAATTTCGCACACAGTCTTTATGAATATCGTACAGCTATTACGTTACTCAATAAACTCTATTTATCGATTTCAAGTCATTTAAACTTGTCATAAGCGCAAAAAGTGTTATAAAACATGATAAAGAAGCTGTGGAGAGGACGTTTGATTGCTAAAGAGTTGATGACTATGAAGTTCCTCATCAAATGGTATGATGGCCATAATATTTCTTGCACTGCACTTTTTTAGTAAATAAGACATATAAAATCCTAGTTCATTTCTTTTCTTTCGTTTTTCTGTTTGCTTGTTCTCTACGAGAATTGTGCGAACTAGGCCTAAATAGATTCCATAAAGTCTAGTTTTATTGCTTTTTTTATTGATTTTTTTTTTTTATTTTATTTTATATTTTAAAGTGATATACACTTTTATGGAGAACATAAAACTAAATGCATTATAACTTTTTAAAAGTTTATAGTTATTTTTATTAAGTTAAAAATAAAATTTATTGGTGTAAAACATTCACACCTGTGTCCCGAGTGTGCTATCGGACAAGGTTGAAGAGAAAAACTGGTTGATCGGAAGGAAGTGCGATTAGTTTTTTTATTTATTTCAGTTTTCTGAGTTTTTCTCGAAAATGGCTTCTCACAGTTTTTTCTTTAAACTTAAAAAGTAAAGTAATGCCTATTTTTTCAGGCGGGCTTAACGTCCAACTACCAAATTAGGTGTCGTGGACGGGGGCGGAAGCACCTACTTTACTATTAACATTTTTTAAACAAATATAAAATTTAGCAGTTATAACGCTGGACTCGAACTGGAGTCCTCCCACTTACAAGTCCACGCTCATAACCACTACACTAACCCGCCCCTACTTTAAACTTAGTATATATCGACTACACATTATAAAGAGCTACAATTATTATTTGAAACATTTCTCTGGAAAAATTCATTTAAGGTAGTTTTTGGTGGGGGGGGGGGGTGGAGACGGAGTGAAATTATGTTTTTCACTATTTGTCATTTTACATATAGTATTTATGTGTTTTGTAATAAAAACTTTGAAACCATTGACAGCCTTAAATCTTTTATTTAAATTTTATTGATTAACATTTAGTTATTTCCTTTACGTTTCGGCATTTCACATGCCATTATGAAAAGGTTTTTTTAATAAAACAGTACATTATACGAATCTTATTAAGTACAATGAAGATTTGTATTAATATTTGTTGTATGCTTTAGTAAACTTAACTAAAGCAAAATAAAAAAAAACTAAATAACTAAATAATTAAAAAAAAACAAACCACATATAGTACTATTTGTCATATAGTTCAATCATTTCAGTAATATCTTTATAAATTTTATGTGTGTTTTAGTTTAAATACCATAAAAAAAAATACGTATCAGTTAAAATTCTTCAACTTTATATTCAACTTTTACTGAACGATTTTTTTTTCTCACTTTATTCACGATTTTCTTGAAAGTATCTCCAAAGATTTTCATTAAATTTCTCATACTAAATACACATAAAAAGTCTTATTCACTACAAATTCAAAACGCTTTGTAGGAAGGTTCTAGAAAAGTTACAGTGCCAAAATTTGTTCAAAATTTCCAAATCAATACTGATTAATGGTTCTACTATTAAATACATTAAGATATATTAAATATAATACTAGGAATTCCAAGTTTGAAGAAAAGCAGCGGCTTTATAGAAAAGATTATTAAGACTTTTTCGGAATCGTTCGGATCTATTTTTCTCTAAAACGGCCCTAAACGAATTGCTAACTTCACATTACATAGCCTAAGTCTTTTATTTAAAGCATTTTTCCGAAGTAAAAAAAAAACTGGTGTGAAACACTCACACAACTTTCTCTTACTCCAGTTCTCAAAATTATAATTGACAAATTTTATAGTTTGTGAACCAAATTTAATGAAATTCGTCGAAAACTGAAAAAAACTGTTCAGTAAAAGCATACATCCGGTTTACTAATTTTCTTGAAACTCGGAATTTTAGCAATCTATTTATTTCTAATTAATTTTGTTTGGATGATAGAATTCAACTATGATAGCACTTTAGAGGAAGCTGTAACCCCTCCCCTCCCTTAAAAGTGCCCTTAAATGAATTTTCCCAGAGAAATGTTTTAAATAAATGATGTAGATCTTTGCATGTTTAGTTTATATTAGAAGTTTCAAGAAAATCGTCGGAGCCATTTTTGAAAAAAATCATTTAGTAAAGTGGTTAAAGTAAACGCACTTCCAGTTATCCGTTTTTTTTCAAACTCGGAATTTCAACAATATATTTCAATCCTAATTAACATTATTTAGATGGCAGAATTGTCTAATAAACTGAAATAGCACTTTAGATGAAAACCGAACCCCACCCCTTCCCCAGAAGTGCCCCCCCAGAAAATCGCAAAAACAAAAAAACAAAAACTAGTAAAGTGGTAATTCCGGTTGAGAATATCAAGGTTGAAGTTTCTACGATTTTTCTTATTTGAGCTATGCGGTTCTCACACACTCCCACCATTTGCTAAAAACCACTGTTTTGGACTCAGGGAACCTCAAAACGGATATTTCCGGTGAAAACTCAATATCGTAAATTTGACACTATTACAATACTTTCTCGTACTAGAAGAAAGTAAAGAAAGTAATCGATTTTCGATGTATTCTGGACAATTGTGAGTTACCGTTTAACTTTAAACTGCCCTTTAAAAGTTTTGCTGGAAACTGACAGCGGTGGTGCCAAACCTATGTAATCAATTCAGTTAGCCCACCACCCCACCACCCCACCAAACAGCAGTATAAACCAACAAGTTAAATGATTTATATTTCATCTAATGCTAAGATCATATTAAATGTTTAGTATCAACTCCTGATTTAAAGACAATTTGTATTTAGAAGTTTTTCGTGGACTTCATAGATTTGAACCTAGATATTTGAAATAGTAGATCTATTGAATTTTTGTCCCCCCTAATTCTGTATCACCATTCTATTCGTAAATTCATCTGCTTCTGACTTATTATTTTTCAGTTTTTCTCTTACAAATGCAAATATCATTATTTAAAAGCTTTCTTTTTAACTTCCCTTTACTCCACGTAAGAGGAAGTATTGTGTGATGGTGCCAACTTTTTTGAAATTCAGTGTTCATCGAAAATTTATGTTTTCCTGGTCTCCTGAATATGAATAACATGTTTTTAGCCAATTGGTCTCTATGTGTGATGGTGTGAGTTTTTTAATAGATATCTCAAAAACGAAAATCGCCTCAAACCTCCAACGCCGCATCAGACACGAAAGTTTTCCGCCAAAATCCAACAACCGGAAATCCGACTTTACTAAATTTTTTTTTTTTCTGTTTATCGTGAATTTTATTTGAAAACAATTCCAACGATTTCTTCGTACACTATCCTCACATATAAATACCTATTACTATGGTTTTGAAACATTTTGACGGGAAAATGGATTGGTTCTAAAGGAATAGTAACGTTAAGTTTTTCGATTAAAAAAATGTGTCTTATTGCATAATAGGTTTTTGAGTATTTTGGTTTTTTTTTGGAGGGAATTTTCTTGAAAAACCTCAAACGATTTCCTTTAAATTTGATATGCTCACAAATGTATCAATTTTATTTCCCCACCCCAAATTATTTATTTATTTATTTATTTGCACTGAAGAATGATCTTCATGGCAAAGGAGTTGGAACATTGGCAATAATAACGTATAATACAAAAAAGAAAATTACAATGTGTCACAAAATGCAGATTACAAAAAGTAAATTTAGTAAAGACAATAGTGAAAAACTGAGTTAACAATCAGAAAAATTCATAATACTAGTTTTACAGTATGTAAACAGGAAATGATATTTGTTTATTTATTTTTTTAATTTAATGGCATTAAGAAAAAATAAAAATATGTCTTTGATTTGGCTTGAAGAATTAGTGGCTAACAGGTTTGTTAAATTATCAAGTGCAGAATCATCTTGTGATTTTAAATACTTATTAATAAATTTTAATCTGTGGGTCCTCAACTTGGGGCATATAAATAAAAAGTGATGCAAATCGTTTTGACCAAAGTTACAAAAGTCGCACAATTCATTTGGAAAAAACTGTAATCTCACATCACGAACTAAAATTCTAGGATGTTTTTTAGAGATCATACGCAACTGCGCTAGAATCCTTATCTTTTCAATATTTCCCTCTGTCTGAAGATAAGACATTTCATTAGAGCCAAGAGGACTGACAAATCTATAGTGATCGTTAAATCTGGAATTTATAACAAATTCAACGTCTTTGCTCAACAGGTGATTTTTAAATGCGTTTAACATATCACTTTTACAGGCTGAAATCTCACAAATGTTGTGGTTAATTAACCGTTCATAACCAATAATAGTCAAATAGTGTTTAAGATGGGTGTACCAGTTGGAAGGAGACTTTACATTATTATTGTCTAATTGAGCTAATCTAGAGTAACACATCTTTGGTAATCTATTATTATCCATTTTTAATAATACAATCCACCAGCTAAGCATTCTACTTAAGATTTTTAATTGAATATGAATTCGTCCTGTCTCTAATCTAACAAAGGCACTCGGTGTCTGAATGGGTAGTCTTAAAATTGATTTAAAAAAAGAAACTTGGCCTTTCTCACATTGGTCATAATGAAGAGGGGCCCAGATTTCGGATAGATAGAGAAGTACACTCTCAGACATGGACTCATATAACACACATTTCGTTTCCCAGCATTCGGATTTGACATTTCTCAGTAAAGTAAGCACAGATGAGTTGGCGGCGGCAAATCTAGCCAGAAAATATTTAGGGGCAGAACTAAAGGTATTTGAAGAAGAAAATGGAACACCGAGATAATTGTAATTGTTAACAATATTGATAGTGGAGCCGTTATACACAATATTTTTATATTTGGGGAGACGTCCACCTTTGTGAAAAGGAAGCAAGAATGTTTTGGAAGTATTTACAGTCAGGGAGTTCTCCGTGCAATAATCGGATAGAATATTAAGACTAAGTTGTGCACCGGATACTGAGGAAGATAACAAAACTGTATCATCTGCGTACAAGATCATGTTCAGTTCCCTTTTAGAATCTACACTGATACCTTGAGCACCCCTGTTGGTGAAATAGTTCACTATACCGGAAGTAAACAAAGCAAATAAGAGGGGACTTAAGATTTCACCTTGAAGGACACCCTCGGAGATTGCAATCTCGTTTGAGCAGGTGGCACCTTGCGAGATGACCATTGTGGCATTGCTATAAAGGTTCATCAGTATTCTGAGAGTTTTGCCGCAGATACCCAAATCATACAACAACTTCCGCCACAATTTGGGATGAGAAACCGAATCAAAGGCTTTTTTAAAATCGATAAAAAGCGCAAAAACCTTACTTCTCTTTATCCTAAGCTGAATATCAATAGCGGAAGCCAGTGTGAAAACGGCGTCCCGGCAGCCTCGACCTTTACGGAATCCCATTTGCTCCTCGGGTAACAATTCTGACAATTCCCCCAATCGGTCAGCCTTTTATAAATGATAAAAGTGAAAATTTTCAAGATAGAGTTAAAAATAGCGATGCCTCTATAATTATCCGGATTATTAGTATCCCCTTTTTTATGAAGCAACACCAACTTTACTTTGTACCAGCTCTTAGGCAACTGTTCGTCATGCCAAATCTTATTAAATAGATTGCTAAGATAATGAATCCAAGAGGAGGGCAAACATTTCAAGCATTCATTAGATACTAAATCCAAGCCGACAGCCCTATTATTTTTGCAATTATTAATACTACTTAAAATTTCATCAAATGTTATGTCGGCATCAAGAAAGGGGTGAAGACAACCAAAATATTTAGAGTGAATAATGATTTTAGGCGGAAGAACGGATGAATAATATTTTTCCCATTCAGACACCGAAATAGGACAATTAAACTTGGATTTATATTTAAATTTTTTAATTGTTAGCCAAAATTGCTCGCCATTTTTGACATTTTTTAATGCATCTCTCAGATTATCCTGATATTCAGTTTTACTGCTCAGCAATAGTTTTTTATACATTTTTTTATAAATTATATACGCCTGTTTACATTCAGAATTAGACATATCTTTTTTAAAACATTTATATAATTTATTTAATTCTTTTTTTGCTAATAAACATTTTCTAGAAAACCATGGATTTTGAAATTTCGAGGCACTATATTTCTTATACGACAGCAGACCGGATTCAATCATTGAATGAAATACAGCTGTGTAAAAATTATTATATAATTCTTCGGGAAAGCCACTGTTATAATATAAATTATTGTGATATTCCAAAATGAGATTAAATTTTATTAAGTTGTCAATTGAACGATTTACTTGAGGAAAGGAAACATTTTTTTGTACTTGAGTTAAACAATCAGAGGGGCATTCATTTATCAATATTTTTATAACGCAACTAAAGTGATCTGAATAATCTGAGACATTTACAACTTTGAAGTCTTTAATTATTGATAAACAATTTATATTAAACCAAACGTAATCCACAATACTACACCCAATTTCCGAAATAAAAGTATAATTGGCAGGTGTGTCACTGGTTGATCTACCATTACATACGTTGAAACCGTAACTCTCCATTATGTCAACCATGGCAATCCCGCGATTATTAATAACAGTATCAAGTGAAGATCTAAAATTAAACAAAAAAGAGCCTTCAAATAGATCCTCATTGTTAAAACTATTTAAATTGCCTATGCGCGCGTTAAAGTCGCCCCCCAATATAATATTATCACAACCATAATCGGAAATAATGTTATACAAAACACTGGAAAATGAATTTAATTTAACATCACCGTCTTTACTAGGCACTAAATAGACCAAGCCAAGAATAATACAGCACTCACGTATTTTAATGCGCAGAAAGATCCAGTCGCTGTCTTGGGTCAGCACTCTCACTGAGGAAGCGAAGTTTTTTTTTATGAAGATCAGAAGCCCACCGCTCGCTCGTCCCTTCAGATGCTGTTTGCTTGCAGACACAAAATAATGATCGTACTGATTTAAAAAGGAAGGAAACTTGACTGGCTCAGAGACAAGCCATGTTTCGCACAGACACATAATATCCATTTCTGAGAATAATTTAGTTTCAGAGGGCGCCATGCTGAGCAAAGTACTAAATCCATAAATATTCCAATAGCCAATTTCAAAAAAATTAGTACTAGAGTTAAACGCTGTTTTTGTGGAAACGGAAGAAGTTGGTATTGAATGTGCGAGTGTCTGAGGGCCTTTCACTTCATTGCAGTTCTTTGTAAAAAAGTTTTGAGTGTTCCCGCACCATAGCTCTGAATAGGCCTGAGTTTTCTCTTTTTGGAAGCTGTTGAGCTTTGTGATTTCATGGAAGAGTCTGTTTCAGGTTCATCACAATCGGATTCAATACAAGGAGTGTTGGGTACAAGCGTTACACCTTGAAGTGCCATAAGTTCCTCTACTGAACGTACTAAGATAGGATTGGAATTATCTGTTAGTCTCACCATAATCCTACCATTGGTCCACGTCCGGTGAATCTTCCCTTCTCTGAGCATCATTTTTGCGTGCTTGAATATTCTATACTTGAGTGGTGATAAGTATTCGTTTACATAGACAATAGATTTCTGGGATTCGGCTTCAAACTGGTTGGAATTTAGTTTTAGTTTATTTTTGTTTAACTTTGCAGTTATTAGGAAATTTGTTTTCACAGAATTTTTCAAAAATTTAACAAATAAAGGCGGATGTGCAGAACTTCGATATGTGCGACCTCGATAAATGCTATCAATCATTTCTTCATTAAAATTGTAATCAATTAATTCACAAATTGTTTTAAAAACAGTAAGTAAATTCTCATTGTTTGAGAAAGGAACATTGTCAATTTTAATTAAGTTCTGAACAGGAAACTGTGAATAATCTGCAATGTAACACTGTAGATCTGCAATTTTCTTATTTAAATGTAAATTTTCTTTTTTTACCTCAATAATTTGTTTTTCTGTTTTTTTGATATCTCGATCCAGTTTGGCAGAGAGTTTGTTAACATCATTTTTAATTGCCACAATATCGCCAGATGAAGTATGATGATCAGATTTGAGCGAAGAAAGATCCTTTTGCAGTGTATTGATATCATTGTTAATTTTATCAAGTCGCGCTAGAATAGTATTGAAGGGATCACAATCCCCACTCCCACGATCTTGCACATCCCCACTAGCGAAATTCATGTTTTTATCTTTATCACTAATACTTCCTGGACTATGTACTGACAACAAAGTAAAGTTAACAAAGTTGAAATTTTAACTTTCTTCTGAACAGAATAATCACTAATTATTCGACAACAAGTAAGATTGTATGAAAAACACTTTAATCACTACGTAGAGAAAAATTAGACAAATAAATTGATACGAAATTTATCGTACAAAGCTAAAGTTAAACCAGAAAAAATGGTAAAAAATTGAAGAGCGTAATAGGAACGTCTGCGCACGACCACGGCTACAGTCCAACTCCAAAAGAAAAGTAATTGTTACATTAGTTATCAATGTCATTTAAAAAAAAAGAAAAAAAAAGATAATAATAAATAAATAAATTAAATAAATAAATAAATAAAAGTAAAACTTAGTAAAACAAGGTAAATTGGTTTATTTTACCTATTAAATTTTTGTTTTTATCTACTAATTTGTTTTTTCTATGGTATATATGCTTTTGTATCTTCAATCGGTATTACTTATGCTTGTGTTTACTGTTTATATTATCATTTAAGTGTCAATGTCATGTATCATTATCATGTAATTATTATGTCCGGTGAATTTACTTGTTTTCTTAAACCAATAAATTTATTTTGTTATATGTATTGTAACTGATGTAAATTTCATGTAGTACTCAGATGAGTGGAACATGTTGAAAATAAAGGTTAAAAAAAAGAAGACACATACACACACACACATACAGACCATTCGCTAAAAACGTTTTTCTATTACCCAAGGGAACTCAAAACATTCGCAATACTTGCTCTTACCAGGAGTAAGAGAAAGTAAAAAGACTCATTTCTCCTCGGTGGAGAGCTCTAGGTTGGAGAGTGGAGTAGTGACCCTGATACCCCAGGGGGCCCTGCATCATCAACTCGCAGTTATGTCTCTCCCAAAGATCAGTTTTACTTTCCTTTTCAGCAATGATCAACTACCATAACTTTGCTGAGTATTTGGAATCACATCCTTTGACAAAATTCTGTTTGTGTTCATCTTATTTCAAGAATATACCTGAATTTGGCTTAGTTTTTACATTCAAAGTTGTTTATTTTAATACAAAATATAATTCCGAGGTTAATGACCTCAAAAGTCTATGCGTCGCTCCCCCCTTCAATTGGGCAATCCTGTAAGAAATTGTACCGGTGAGTGGGAGGAGGCAAATGCAAAACCTTCTGGCTTCAACGAGGAACAAATGGAAATTTTCATTGTGGTGATTGAAATGAAGTAGTTACTGAGATATGCCTTATCTGCAACAGCTAATATTGCTAATTTGCAATATTTTCAAATTTAAGTTTTCACTAAAAATACCCTAAGTCTCTCGAGTACAAAAAAATGCTTTTAATTTTACAGTATTTGTGTGTGCGTGTATGTGTAAATAACCCAAAAAGTTTAAGTGCTCTAAGGTTTGTTCTTGTCAAAAAAGACATCGACTCTGATATGAAGGTTGCGATCAAACTCCATCAAGCGGAAGTAAGACTTCATTGAATGATTGGCGATTTTCTCCAAACAGCTCCAAATATGTTGCTGAAGATGATGTACAGTCTCCATCAACCATTCACATGATTTCCATTTATATTTAAATGATTTTAATTTAAAATCAGTTTTTCATTCTAAATGCATTTACCATTTCTCCTTGAAAAAAAAAAAAATTAATTACTTGATTGACAGGGAAGTGTCATGGGTGTAGACTGCACTTGCAGGATGCTCTTTCTAATGTTTTCCTTTAGTGGGGTTTAGTAAAAACTTCCTTTTTGAAGGGCTCCATTTAAAAGTAAGGGTAAATTGAAAACCATTGAAATTATAATCAAATGTAACTGATTGACTTGAAAGCAAACACTTTAACTTTCTGTTGATTAGTCGGTCTATACTTTTACTTATGAGAAATTTAAATTTAAATTTAAGCACCCTTTTAGCACTTAAGAGTAAAAACATAAGTACCCCAAGGTCACAAAAGTAGCGTAGTGTGCAGAGAATTCTGACGGACACAGATCGATGTCATCAACAACTTGCCTAGATTTCAAAGTCTTAAAGTTACTTAAACATATTACTGCAAAGTCTCAGGGAACACATTTCAGTAATCACAGAATGAGACCAGTGTATGGCACTTATTGTAAAACAAAATATTTCTCCGTTATATAACAGAATAAGAATACTGTAATAACTCTATTGGGTTAAACATAGAAAAGTCACACAGTCTATTTCTCTAATAATAATACTACAATATACCACCAGCACCAGTGTTGCCCAAATCCCGTACCAATTCTTCCGATATACCACAATTCTCTCGTTAAATTTCTATTATTTAAAAAAACAGTCCATAAGAAGAAATACATTCTTATTTACTTCATAAATTCGAAAGACATCACATTTCTTCTATGAACCTTCAACTGGATCTAATAATTCTTCGAGGTCTGCTATTTTGGGTTTTTACTGATATTAGGCTCTAAAAGTTCATCATTAATTACAGTAGTATCGCCTTCTTTCTACAATTTACTGTTTAGTATTTTTTCGCTCTATGAAAAAGGAAATAAAGGTGTAGTTAATAGTTATGAGCAAGTGCTTTTAATAATCGATTGGGAAAATATATACTTGATTGCTTTTAGAACGATTAAGTAAATGTCAGCAAAATTTTAAATCAATTTGAGAAAGTCTTCAGAAAGAAGTTCTCAACCGTAGATAATAATTTCAATCTTGTAAACCTGGTTAAAATTAAATAATACATTAAAAGAAATAAAGTAAGTTCTTTATTAATTTTTATTGCCAATTTTAATTTTCTTTAAGACTGTATTTAGGATGTGGATAATGACGCTGCGGAAACCAAAGTAGTTGGGTATTATTTTAAGGATTCCCACAATTTCTAGAAATGCAGAAGAAGGAGTCTCTCAAATATTTTCTCTAGGACGGGAAGAAATATATAGGACGATGTTGGTATTTTAGATTTCGGTATCATTTTAATTCTAGAGAATTACCAAGGAATGGGATAAGTAGTTAGTAGAATAGAACTGTTCATAGGGATTGACTATAAAAACTGTAGAGGTTGACCTTAAAAAAATCGTCATCCTCCGGGACCTGAGGAATACCGGATTTTTTATGGTTATAACTTTATATAATAACATAGAATACGTTTTTTGGGAGCTACCTATTTGGTAAGCGAATGAAAAGCGAACGAACTTTCGCAAAACTTGAAGGAGGGGGTAATTTGGCGGCTCAGGGGGACTCTAGAGAGAGTAGTTTGGGAATTGGGAGGGTTGAAAAACGTAAAAGCATATTCTACGCATGTTGCAATTGACATCTGACAGATACCGTTATATATAACAGAAAATTACTACCTTTACAACCTTTAAAGAAAGAAAATTAAACAGTAAATGAAAAGCAAATGAAATTTTAATGTTCTCCAACTAAATAAAATAGTTTACAGAGTTTGTCGAACTACAGTATTTGCCATGTCATATGTTTAACAAACGATTCGCACAGACATGCCGAAGTTTCACTTTCTCTGCGATCGACAACGCACGATGTTTACGTTTTTCGCCACCTCTTTTCTTTGCTGAATCCATAATGGGGTTGAACAGCAGCTGATAAATGATAAAATAAGAAGAAATGAGCAGGAATGCCTGTTAGTACAAGCAAGACAACAGCTGAATCTGGAGTACAGCGCCATCGAAACATAAACGGCGCCTTCAGAAAACAGTGGCGCGCCAACACGGTAAATGTAAAAATGCGCTCCGAAATTCATGTCAGAAATCTGAAGGAATTAAGAATAGATTTATAGTAGACAGTTTTAGGTTAATTAGTTATAAGTTTTGTCACAAGATAACAGCAATGGACGGCGGAGTGACGAGTGGTGGAGGAGCTTGGTGAAGGAGGGGTAACACTCATTGACGAGAATTACGAGGCATGCCCAGTAAGTAAGTGTACTGAGGCTCTCACGGCCGGAGGGATTTTGTTTTCGACATGTTGGCTACACTGTCGTGTAGCCTGATTCCTCCCCTCCGCAACGAGACCGGTTCGAGGTCAGTACGTTGAGAACTGTCGACGCGACAATACGTTTCGTGAAAAATGTCAATCCAATCTCCCGCCAAGTGAATCGAGTGGAGGCCGGGCAAGAGTTTTTGAGACGCTACAAACTCCATGGAGATGAATTTCTCCGCTCCATCATTACTGGAGATGAAACTTGGGTTGCACACTACACACCTGAAACCAAAAGGCAGTCTCAACAGTGGCGTCACACCTCTTCACCCTCCGCCAAAAAGTTCAAAACCACAATTTCAGCCAAGAAAATCATGGCATCCGTGTTTTGGGACTGTCAAGGCATAATTTTAATTGAATATATGCCTCAAGGGGAGACCATCAACTCTGCAAGATACTGTGAGAGCCTAGTAAATCGGGGAAGACAAAAAAGTGGGGTGATTGTGCACATAAGCTTGAAGAGTCAAGAATCGGAAAATAAAAGAAAATTGGCAAACACTGAGAGACGTTAAATTTGGCGGTCTTATGGATTTTTCTAAGAAGCTGTCAGGACTATTAACACCCAAAAGGTTGCTTATTTGTGTTCTAGAAATATCGAAAAATCACAAGTGAAACCCCAGGTGATGGTGATGGTGTGTAAACTTGCATTGAAAAGACTAACATAAACTTGTTCAATGTTAAGAATGGAATTAATTGTGCAACCCAGATTATTGTATTCCTCATCAATTTTATTCTTCAAAAATAAGATCATTGTATAAAATTGCTTTCTCTTACTCCTAGTAAGAGGAAGTATTGTAATCGTGTCAAATTATCGATATCGAGTTTTTAACGGAAATACACGTTTTAAGGTCCCCTGAAAAGGAAGGTTTTTAGAAAATAGTCTGTGTATATATGTAAATCACAAAAAATTCAAACTTGATATTCTGCTTAGATATCACCATGGAAACCGATAGTCACTTATGTGATTACACAAAACTTCCTCTACCGGAAGTACCACTTTACGGAATGTTTTTTTTTTAACTTTTTTGCAACTTTCTCAAAAATGGCTCCTACGATTTTCTTTAAACTTGGTATATCAACTACTCATGCAAAGATATACAACTTTATTTAAAACATTTCTCCGGGAAAATTCATTTAAGAGCACTTTTAGGGGATTGATGGGGTTATATCTTATTCTAAAGTGCTATTTCAGTTTATTACACAATTCTATCTTCTAAATAATAATAGTTACAATTAAATAATATATTGTTGAAATTTCGAGTTTGAAGAAAATTGGATGGCCGGTTTTTACTGAAAAATATTTTTCAGTTTGATGCTATTTTCTCTAAAACTGCTCCAACTTTTCTATAAAATGAACTACACATGTGAACTACACACACAAACAGCTAACTATGCTTTCCTATAAAGTGCTACCTTAGTTGATTATACAATACCACCATCTAAAACACTAATTACAAATAAATTGATTATTGAAATTCCGAGTTTATTCTGTTGCGGTTATTGTGTGGTTATGGAAAATAAAATAAAATTGGCAATCCTAGAGAGACATTAAATTTATTTAATTTGTTATTAAATAAATAATTTGTTTATTGATTACATTAATAACCTCTTTCTAGCATTTAACTCTCTAGCCTTCAGAGACATTTTTCGTCTCAGATGATCATCTCAGATGACCACAAAATGAAGCGGAAAATGTCTCTGATGCTTTCCAGCTCTGCGGAACCAACCACCACAACAATCTCTAGCCTTCCGTAACAGGTATCGTATCTCTCTTTAATTTTCAATTGTTATATTTTTTAATTTTTCTTTTTTTAATTTAAGGCGCATCAACATCTATGGTTACTGGCGCCCGGAGCCTTCTCAGTGCACTGCCGACCTCCGGACAGTATTCTCTAGTTACAGACAACACTGGCCATCACCGGATAGTGAGCTGTAGAGGCTCCTAGGAAGAAAAAGTCTAAGGGTAGCACAGCTGGACTCGAACCCGGGTCCTCCGCGTGAGAGTCCAGTATGCTAACCACTTAGCTATTCCCTTCCCATTATATTTTTTAATCTTTTAGGGTTGTGTTTTTATTCTTTTAATTTTTATTTTTTTTATGTACATATGTGTTGGCAATATCTCGGTTATACTTTTGATCTATAATGCTTGTAAGTTATTTCTCACCACATACATGTCATTTTTCTGTTTATTTCTCTTTGTTTTTTCATGTAGTTTCTGAGGAAGGACACCAAAGTTGTCCGAAACGTCGAATAAACCTTCAAAGTTAAAAAGTTTTTTTTCTTGGACCCCAGCCAACACATATGCTCACACATTCATACATTCATACGCTCACATATACTCACGCATACACATTTTGCTCGTTTAATTTTTTTTTTTTTTTTTTTTTTTTAATTTTGACTCCTTTATTTAAGCATTAATTTAATTTTCCCTTCTTTCATCATTACTTATTATTATCTTTGTCTTCTATCTTCTTTTTTTTAATCTATTTTCCTTTTTATTTTTCTTACCCCTTCTCCCTGAGCTGCCCGAGGCAACCTTAGTTCACATCAGGGAATTATGTTGTAAGTCTTGAATGTCAGGATAATGATGAAAACAGACTATATACATTAAATAATTTTTTTTATGCTAGCCTCATATGTACTTGGTAATTAAAATGAATGAAAATGGTCGAAGTCATTAAAAGAAATGAGCGGGTCGCCGTCTATATTAGTATGTAGTTTGTTGAGTCTTGAGTGGCCCGAACTGATTTCAAGTGTGGCTGATGACTCAATCGAATCATATGTTTAGATATAAAAAGTGGCAGATTACTATGGCAACGGCTCAGTTCCTGATAGTGCCCAGCGTGGGAACAAAGTCCTGTCCAACATTGTCATCGTCCTTCAGTCTACAGCACTCAATCACTTTACACTTGCATCACTTGCTCTTTCCCTCTTATCTGTACTCCTTGCTTTGTGTATAGCTAATGTTAATTTCTCTCTCACTCGTGTGTGTGTGTGTGAGAGAGAGAGAGAGAGAGAGAGAGCGAGAGAATCAGTTTTGAAAAAGTATCTACTACAAAGATGGAAATTAATGCAAGAGCTAATTCAATCAAAATCTAGTTTCTCGCAACCACTAAAATAACGAATCGAATTAATTATTAGTGCAATTAAAGAAATAAATTATAGAAAGTAGAAGCGTGATTTATATTAGAGTTAGAAAATCTATGGACTATTTAAATTGGAATAAGAGAAAGTATTGTGAGTGTTTCACATCAGATTTTCCCCTCTTTTGTTCTTGTTAACAAAAGTAATTATTATTGTAAGAAGAAGACCGCGTAAACTGCTATACGGCGCGTACATTTTTGAAGCTGTTGAATGCTTTACTAGACTTGGAGTTGAGATAAATAGGGAACACAAGGGAAAGCAATGAGATTATGAAAAGAATTATGGCAGGCAATAGAGCCTAAGGGCTCTACTTCAAAATTTTAAGCCGCCTCTTCTTTCCAAACAAACCAAATTTAAGGTATATAGGTTTTTAGTAAGATCTTCTGTTGTTTGTTATAGTGCGGTTAAAGCTACAGATCTACAAGCACTGAAAATTTTTGAATGGAAGAGTATTTGATCCGGTGTGCAAGGATGTGGGGGCTATAAGAACCAACCAGGAATTAGACAAGCTAACAAACCATGAAAATGTAATACGTTTCATTAAACTAGGCGTATAGTTGGACTGCAAGAAAATCATACTAGATTTTTCCCGGGGAAAAAAAGAGAGAACGCTCAAGAAAGAAACGATTGACGACCTGGAGGAAGATTTAGGAAAGTTGGGAGTAGCAAACTGGGGTTTGGAGAAGAACGTATGGGAGGCGAAAGTTCATGTTGGAGTGCAGCGCCCGTTAAGATGAAGAGTAATTATTATTATTCTTTCTGCTGCTTGTTTCCCTCTCCCTTCCTACCTCATCTTTATTTTTTCTTACCATTTCATAATTCCCAAATAATTCTAAATTTTCTCCATCGATGCCCCACTCCTCCATTAAGCTAGCAGGCAATGCTACAACCAAATATTCATCATTTGGTGTTGGTAGCATTTGAACACGTAACATCGTCAAGAACAGATTAATTTTCCTTCTGGTCTGCCTTTTCTAATCCTCAGCATTATTACTTTTTCCCAGTTTTTATGACTGCTTCAGTCATGGTAATCGCAACTTCCGGGTCTTACATTTCGGACCTTGGATTCTAATAGCGAAACAAATCTGTATTTTCTAGCGGTTTCCTGTATGTCATTATCCTCTTGCTAGTTCCTTGTTAATTATTAGAAATTTGATTCTTTCTTCGTCCGATTACACTTTTCTTTTGCTGATCAAATTTCGCAAAATCAGTTTGATCTTCTTCCATATGTTCATTCCTGTTGTATTCTTCATCTTTTTTGTAACTATTCTTCCTGATCAAGTTCCTTCTCAACCCCAGACTTATTCTTTATTAGCTGATAATAATCTGATTGCAATTTTAATTCTACATTTTCTTCTTTAACTTTCTTCTGACTACTTCTATCATTTCTTTTTCTTCTACTTTCTGTACTTTCTCCTCTGTATGCAATTTGCTCATCCATCACCTTAAGCTTCTCGATTTGGATTTTTTGAATTCCAAATCTTTTGTAAATTACAATGTTTAGTGTCGCTTGGAAATGTTTGAGTTTTTCAACTATTAGATTCTATATTCCTTCGCGAAATGTTCTTAACAATCTCGCCATTTCTTCAAATCAGACCATACTCTTTTCTTTAGGATTAGAAGTATTTAATTTAAAGAATTACCACTTCGGATTTGGAATACCAATCGCACTTCTGACTCAATTATTATATTTTAATCCCCTTCCTCTGATCGCTAACTTATTTGTCGCGTATTTGAAATCTGACTGGTCACGCGGTTGATCCAGTCGTATTTTTTACTATTCTGTTTATATGAGAATTCATGCTATTTTTTATTTGTTTTATACTACATTACAATTAGAGCTTTGCACAATACTGCATTGATTAAAGGGTCATGTTGTCTAACATGTCTGATTTAGTAAGCAGTGCTTAATAGGGCTGCACTTACTCTCATTGAATTTAGTTCTGTTTCAAGTGCCATACTGTACTACTGGTTCTTTTTTGCTCCTGGTCACTGACGCCATCTTGAATACTCAGCACATGCTTCTTCCGGAACTCAACTTTATTGCAGCTCCAAGCAGCTAATTCTTACAACTGAATCTAATTTTATTGAAGACATCTCGTCACAGGAGTTATTGCAACTTCGCAATTAATTCTTTATCAGGTTGGGACGCCAAGGCTGGTATGTGAGAACAGTCTGCTGCTTTAACTGCATATCTGCTTTAACTTTCTTACTCACTAGCTGAGGGCTTGGCAACCTTAAAGAAGCATTTTACAATATTGAATACATTACTGCAATCATCAACTCACTTAGAACAATCCAATTTGCATCACTGACAACTTCAAACGCAGTGTGATTCATTATTTAATCTTTTATATTAACTCATTTAAGGAACTAGTACCAGTTGAATTTAATAGCTGAATAACACAGCCTTACTCAACAGTGTAGCAGTCAGATATAGCACTTTTATCTCACTTCTCGTACCCTGGGAATCTTCACTTCCAGGTATTTCTTTTGGTTAACTAAACTCTTTTTGCATGTGCTACATTAACTTCTGCCAGCACCTATCTTAAGAGTGTACAATTTTAGCAGATGATGCTTAATTGGAGTGTTCAACTTATTACAAGACATTGTAGCATTTTAAATACATTATTTTTTTTGTAGTGTTTCATAAAGGTGTATTTTCTTTTATTAACATTGCTCTATTCTTTGTTTAGAGCTGGTCCTCCATTGATTAGAAGCTGGATCGTGGGGCTTGTTCTCGCCAGTACGTAGGATTTGCATGTGATCTACATCACTATCCAGGCCATTACCAGTGCGTTGAACAACAACGTTGCCCGCTGAAGACCAGGAATCGGGTTATCACTATAATTTACGTGTAGTGACGAAATAAATGCACTTTTCAAAAGAAAAATTTGGAACTTATTCTTATTACCCCGTCCACCTGAATCCCAATCTTTAGCAAGTGGAATAATTCCCAGTAAATATTCCACATTAGTTTCATAATATTTAATATAAGTGAAATAATACACAAGAGATAAATATATATTCATTTACTACAAAGTGGATTGATTTGTGGTAAACCTCTGCAGTTATATCGTATTATTTCTGTATTCATGAAAAGTTATCTGGTATCTAGATGTTGATATAATCAAAACTGGTAGTATAGATGTCAGCCTCCCACTTAATACTAACATGAGGCAACATGAGACAGTCAACATGTCCACTTCAAACTCCGTTATTAAAAACACATAAGAAATGATGCTTTCATTTTTTATTTGTTGCGGTTAACCGAAACCACTCAGCAAATCAAAAATAATTATTATTATTTAAGAATATTTAATGAACATACACTTTGAAAGGCATATATATATATATATATAATATCCTTATAAGTGAATAATTGACCCATAATATTATAAGTGGGACAAAATGTTGGTATTTTGACTTCTAGTTCTTTGATACTCCAGTTTCAACATAATCAAGCGTCAAGAGTCTAATAATCACAGATGACTATTAATTTTGCTACGACAGATTGTAGAAAAACGTATATAGCGTACAGAGTGAATTTCTTTCAGAGGAAGATAATTTGGAAATAAGTGACAAATAGAACAGAATAAGGTTAGTTGGGGGAAGTGCTTACGGTCGGAATTATTTTTCTATTTAAGTAATTGTCACTTTAAACAATTTGGAATACATTACAGAATTTGAATAGAAACGAAAACAAATGAACTGATAATTAAATTGGCTGCACAGAAACAAGAAGAAGAAAGAAACACGTTTATTAAACAAACAAAAAATAGTTGGCTGGGGCCAAGGAGTAACTTTTTATATTTAAAAAAGTTTAATCTTTGGCCCCAGCCAACTAATTTTTTACTTGTTTAATTAACAACGGCCAAAAATAACTATTGTTTACATTGAAACAGGTTCATTTATATAGAAATACAAGATTAGAATTACCAACAATTAATACTAAAATTAGAATTACAAACAATTAATACCAAAATTAGAATTAAAAACAATTAATACCAAAAAAAAAGATACAAAAAGCAAGGTGAGAAACAGTCTGCCTAGTTCATTTTCCTAATACCATGATTATGGAGAGCAAGCGATTCATTATTAGAAATTAGTATCGTCTAAAGAAACAAGTAACTAAACAAAGATTAAATCCGAAATATAAATTAGTGAATGATCTGGGAGGAAAGTTCTGCACTCCAAAAGTAAGTATAAAACATTTGTAATGTCTGCGCCAATTTGCGCCATTCAGAAAAAAATTGCGTCCTTGGCTGGAAAGGATTGCTTTTATCGAAAATTGATTTTCAGCACCGAACATATTGGCAAAAAATTTGGCATGAAACACTCACACAACTTTCTCTTACTGCGATTCACAAAATTATACTTGATAAATTTTTAGTAAGTATCCAAAATTTAATCAAATTCGTCGGTGTTTTTATGGAGAAAATCGCGAAAACTGAAAAAACTGTTCAGTACAAACGCACTTCCGGTTTACTAATATTCTTTAAACTTGGAATTTTGGCAATCTATTTATTTTTAATTAATTTTGTTAAGATGATAGAATTGTATTATCAAATGAGATAGCACTTTACATAAAAGCATAACCCTATCCTCTACCAAAAGCCCCCTTAAATATTTTACCCGAAGAAAGGTTTCAAATAAGAGTTTAGCTTTTCATGTGTGCATAAATACTTTAAAGAAAATCTTTGGAGCGTTTTAGAGAAAATTGCAGAAAACTGAAAAATACTTTTCAGTAAAAATGCACCTCCGGTTTACTAATTTTCTTGAAACTCGGAATTTTGGCCATCTATTTATTTTTAAATAATTTTGTTTGGATGGTGGAATTGTATAATTAACTATGATAGCACTTAAGCGAAAAAACATAACCCCCTCTGCCCCCTTAAATGTCTTTACCAGGACAAATGTTTCAAATAAAGGTTGTAACAACTAGATTGAAACAAGGATGTTTAATTTCCCTGCTCCTTTTCAGTTTATTTATAAATGATTTGTACGAAGAGTTAGATGGTGGGATTAATGTAGCAGGCTTATAAATTATATTATTAGCGTATGCAGACGATGTTGTTATCCTCTCAGATCATATAGTCACTATAAGGCAGATGATAAAGAATTTAGAAAGCTACTGCGAAAAGTGGAACTTGCAAGTGAACCTTAACAAATCCAAAATCGTAATTTCAAACCGCACAACCGAAAATAAGGAAAAAATGAAAATTGGTTCTATCAGAACAATAAATTTAATTGAAATAGTAAAAGAATACGATTATTTAGGAGCAAATTCACATCAAATTTAAATTTTCCAACAATACACAAGACAATAGGGGATTATTGAATTTGGTATAGGGGACGAACCATAATGTTTGTGAAATCAATTTTGAAAAATGGAGTGAGAGAAAGTTGTGTGAGTGTTTCACGCCAGATTGTATATTATTAGTAACCTCAATATATATATATATATTATTAAAAGGTGTTTATGGTCTTTGACATGGACCGTATGGACGACAAACATACCATTAGCTCGCACAATTAATCAATAGCATCTATTCAAAAAAAAGAAGATGCGGCGCCATTGTTAACTCGCCGCCAAAAACAAACAAAAATCATTGTGGAACTTAAAAAGCATCCTACCATCCACATATTTCCTTATTATAAAATCATAGTTTATAGACATTTCCAGGTATGTCACGGAACCCAGCAATCCTCAATTTATCCTATCCTTGCTTGATGTTCCTCAAGGAAGTATCCTAATACTTTTCTTTACAACATCTACACGGCTGACTTACCAACACATCCGGTATTTTATCCGTCGTGGCATGCATATTAGTTATGTTCCTGACGTATGTCAGGTATGCATGCTACGACGGATAAAATACCGGATGTTATCCAGCAATGCGGACACAGCCATATTTTCAACATTACCAACACATCCTTGTACATCTAACACACCTTCGCCAATGACACAGCAATCCTATCCTCATGTTCTGACCCTGTCCTCACAATTCGTAATTTGCAAGCCCATCTTCATATTATAGAAAATTACTTTACCAAATGGAGAAATAAAATAAACCCTAATAAATCTAAATACATTATTTTCACACTCAACCGTAAAATCCTTCCTCCGGTCTACATATACAACACTATACAGCCGCATATCATGTGAGATACCTTGGATTATCAGAGATATTTTCCGTATAGCCTGCTTCTTTTTGTCGTCATCGACCGGTTTCGGGCGTTCGCCTATTATCAGGATACTTTTTGTGAAACAGTGTGATAACATGAGCAAATGCACAGAGTAAGTTTAGTTGATACCCTCTCTACCTCTTTACACCATCTACACGGCTGACTTACCAACACATCCTTGTACATCTATACGCACCTTCGACAATGACACAGCAATCCTATTCTCAGGTTATGACCCTGTCCTCACAATTCATAATTTGCAAGGCTATCACGGAAAATATCTGTGATGCTAGCCAGCTCTGCGAAACCAACCACAAAACCTTAGATAATACCCTGACAAAAGATTACACGGAATCCTCATACTCGACTGAAAAGAAAAGACCTCAACACAAGATTCCAACTACTCGCTAAACTACTTGAAAAACGTTCAAAAATAACTTTACACAAAAAATAAGACTATACACTTCTCTCCTTATGCCGATATGGACTTACGGACTAGAAATTTATGGTGCTGCCAAAAGAATCAAATCTAAACCGCATACAAACCTTACAATCAAAAATTCTTCGTCGAATAGGTAATGCTCCCTTCTATGTTTCAAACCTCACTCTACATATTGATCTCAAAGCTCCATTCGTAGTAGACCTCGCTAAATCCCGTCACATTAACTTCCATGAAAACCTCAGATTGCACCCGAACCATCTCCTACAACCCTTTCTTCCCGATCACCGGATAACCAGCCCGACGCCTCAGGCGCCGATGGCTTCGAGATCACTTGAATTAATGTTGGCCACCACTGGGTGACCAATAGTCACGTTAATATCACGCCAATTTATACGTCTTCTCTAACTTATTTACTTGTACAGTATGTTGTACAGTTGTAAATTTCAAATAAAAAAAGATAAAAAAAAAAGTAGTATGCAGCGGTTGCCCGTCAGGTGTTGACGGGCTTATGACCGTTGGTTTGTTACGTAATAACACTGTTTTGTATTTGCAATAAATCAATAAACGCAATAAAAAAAAAAAAATGTTAAATCTGTTTGGATAAAAGCTCGCAAGAAGTTAAGGACTTATTTATGCATTATATTTATCTCTACGAGCTACAGACAGAATTACATAAATGCAATGATTAAGAAATAATTTTTTCTAAACAAAAACAAAAAATGAGGTTAAAAAAGTTTATTAGGAAATTAATTTGAAACATAACAAGGTTACACAGTAAGGAAGGTTACAAAACAAAGGCCAAGGTTAATAGGTTTAATGCTCCCGATGACAATTCGTTAGAAATTGCTATAGATATAATAAAAAAACAATACAAAATTATTCTCGTTTTGCTGCACCTAGATATATAAAATCAATGCTAGAGATTTAATTATGATAGCGCCTTCTCTATGCAAAAAAAAAAAAATAGAAAAATTCAAATAAAATAGAGCGTCTACCATTGCGATGATTTTACATTTTTATAAGATCTTAGTAATGCCAAAAATTCAATTAGTGTACTGGTCTCAATATACTGGTTCAATTAATCAGTGAAGATTTTGGTGAGAAGGTATAATGTACCGTGGCTGAACGCTTGCGTACTCTAACTGCCGATTATATAGGAGGGCATAATGCATAGTTCAAGTGCTAATCTGGTACTGATCACATAGAGTCCAGCGCTTGTACGGCTTGATTCCATCACAAACGGTGAAATAACAGAAACAACTTTTTTCTGTCTCTCTCTCTCCTTTTATTCATTTACAACGTGCTAGTGTGCACAAGCAAATTGGTGACCTTGAACAAAATAATAATAATAATAACAATTATTATTATTATTGCTACCCAATGGTAGCACTCCAAATCACTCACTGTCACTTGTTAAAAAAAGATATCGAGGCCACGGACGCTTTAGACGACGGGAACGATTGTCCGGAAGGGTTCGAGAGGAGAGATTTCTGGCTAAAGGGTTTATATGGCAGGACAGGATTTTATGGAATTTTTTATAAGAAGAGAAACCATCATCGGTCACGCATGGGATATTAAGGTCATTGTGGATTGTTAGGATTAGTAGGGAGCGTCAGCAATGACGCGCAGAATTTTTGATTGAAAGGATTGGATTCGTTGAATATTGGAACGCTTAGCGGAGCCCCAAAGTTCTATTCCGTATATCCAGATAGGTTTTAAATTTGAGTTGAATATTAGTCGTTTGTTTAGTAATGTTTTATATAGTTAGTGTTTTGTAGTTTATGTTATTTGTTTTTATTCATAATGTTAATGTTAATGTTACTTTTCTAGTTAGTGTTTGTTTAGTTCTATTGTCAGGTAGTCTTTTAAGCAGTCTAATGCGGTTGTTCAGCTCTTGTCGTTTCAGTCAAGTGTGAGGATTCCATGTCAGGCGTATATTCAGCCCAAGGTAGCGGATAACATTGACATGAGGAAGAGGAATTCTATTGTAGTATATTGGAGCATAGGTAAATTTTTGGAGGGTAAAATGGACATTTTTACATTTTTGTTCGTTTTACTTTATTCTCCAGTTCTTAAACCATGTTTCCAGGGAAGAAATATGGGATTGAAGGTTTCTTGAAGCTTTTGTTTAGGGGATAACATAACGTTGTCATGAACAAGTTATGAAATTGATCCCAATTTGAATTACCGTTAAATTTTGGCAAAGTCTAACGAGGTAATTCAGACAAATTTAATGATGTTTGATTCAAAGAATTAGGAGCCAAACTCAACCTAGCAGCTAGATGAAGCTAGCAATGCTCAAATGCCTTGGTTGATGATCGTGGATAATTATTAAAAGGGCATTTTGCATTAATTAAAAAAAAAGAAAGACAAAATTGAACAAGGTATAACAAAAATAATACCTTTTCATTCATTTGTTTTGGATGTAGCGGCGGGTTAATGTGGAACTAATCAATTAACGTTCACAGTTACTCCGGTTCATCATAATAAATTACAATTTAGAGAACAATCATAAGAATGTCACTCACATTTTTTTATAAGGACAATCATTTTTGAGTTTTTAGTTTCTCTTAGCAGTAAGTTAAAAATGTTTTTAACGAACGGTCTCTTTATGTGAATGACAAAACACAATTCGCAAGTTTCAAATTTAATATTCTGTTTAGGTACTGCGACTGCATCCACATACGAAGCTTTCAGTCATAGTCGTCAACCGTAAGTGAACTTTACTCAATGTACTTTTTGCACTTTTCTCGAAAATAGCTTTAACTATTTTCTTTAAATTTGGCATACTAACTAACTACATTCTGCATACTAACTGCACCACAGAAAGCTGCTAAGTAACAACTGCTCTTTCTATTGACGGTGTTGACCAAATTTTCTTGTCGATTTCGGTACCTAAGGGGATCATTTTTATTTATCATCAAAATATAATATATACCAACTCATATAGAGCTTTACACATAGTGGTAAATAGAAGAAGAAGAAAAAAATTAGAGGTCTTGAATAGAGTATGTGGTAGGTGATGTTGTTGGTGATGTGTTGAGTTTAAGAAGAAGCTGTCTATTAATTTGGTCATGTATGTGTGTATGTCTGCAATATCTAGTTCTCTGTGTATTTGGGTGTTCCTGATAAACCAGGGTGCTGATAGTAGTACTTTGCTGATAGTGCTGATAGTAGTAGTTTGTTCTGAAATGTCTGTAATTGGTTCGTCAGTGTGTTGCTTGCTATGATCTAGACTGGGCAGGCATATCTCAGGAGAAGTCTGAGAAGCGTTTTATAGAGTAATGGGGTGCAGGAGTTTTTGAGTGGTGTGTTTCTGTTAATGAGTGGGTACAGCTGTTTCAGTTTGGTGTTAATGTGTAGTCTCCAGGTGAGTCTTGTGCCCACGATCCCGCCGAGGTAGCGCACTCCTTTGAGCTTTTGTTTTCAAGGGACTTCTTGGTTGTTGATATTCAGTATACGAAGGTTCACATTCTGAAACCGTCGCAGAGCGAAGATTTTTGCTTCAGTTTTGGAAACGTTTAGCTTTAGTTTCCATCGCTGGAACCAGTTTGATATTGTATCTAAAGACGTCTGTAAGTCAGTGATGCTTTTGTTTAAGTCTGTGTTGGAAGAACAGCATGGTCGTTTGCCTGTGTGTCGTTGAAGTAGGTTCAGGTATGTCAGAGTAGTAGAGGTTGAAAAGGATTGGGCTCATGATTGCCCGCTGTGGTAGTCCAGTGAGAATTGTAGTCTAGCACTGTAAGTGCTGTTAAGACTTACTTGGAAGGTTCTGTCTTGTCGAAAGGATCCAATAATTTGAGTAATGTAAACAGATGCGTTTGTATTTCTAAGTTTGTAGAGTAGTCCAGAGTGCCAAACTGTGTCAAATGCGGCTGTTACGTCTAGAAAGACAGCTGCCATGTATTTTCTGTCCTCAAAGTTTGGTACAAATGTGTTCTGTGATTCTTTTAAGTTGATGTACTGGGGAATGTCTTGGTCTAAATCCGTACTGATGTGGTGGAACTGTGTTTGTGTATGTCAAGTATTTTAAAAGTCTTTTGTAGATTAGTTTTTCTAGTATTTTAGAGAGAGAGCTTAAGAGGCTTATTGGGCGATAGCTGTTAGGATCAGATTTTGGCTTTTCAGGTTTGTGAAAAACTACCACTACTGCGTTCTCCCATCTTTTTGGGAAGTATACTAATCGCAGGCAAGCGTTGGAGGTACTTGTTAAGAAGGAGATTACCTTTCCGAGGCAGATTTTTTAGTAAAGTATTTGGGATTAAGTCGTCTCCGGGATCCTTTTTGTTGTGAAGTACTTTGATATTTCAGATGGTGAAGTAAAAGATATAGGAAGTTCTGCGTGAGGAGAAGTTGCTGTAGTTCGCTGTTGACGTAGTCTACAGTGTCCTGATCAGTCTGGTCGTTAGTGTGAATTTGTTTTCAAGATGAGTCGCAGGTACCTAGCATTTTTCTCCGTCGCTTGTTGCTAGTGTATTGCGTGTTTGCAGTAGAGGGATCTGTGTATGTACGTTTAGTAGACTTTTTGTTTCTCTCCAGAGACAACTGTCACCGGGCGTCATTCCTCCTAAGAAGGATCTGTATCTGGGGATTTTGAGGTTGTCCTGTTCCCATTTAATTTGTCGGTTCAGTCGGTTTAGTGAGTCCTGTCTGAAATATTCCTAGTTCTCTACCAAGTCTTGCGAGTTCTGTTTTTGCATGTATTAGATCGAGTATGCGTCCAGGGGTAGCCAGTTGTTTTCGTTGATGTTGTTTTGACTTTTGTAAGTAGAGTTGTGTACGGCTGTATAAATTGCCTGTGTGAACATGTCAATTGATGTGTCGATGTCATCAGATGTTTCACAATTAGTAGGTATAGTCAATAGCTCGTCTATTGTCTGTAGGTGTCCCACTCTATTTTTCCAGTGACTAGTTTTGGCGGTGGCTCACTACCTTGTATATGAGTGTGAAACCTGCATAGTGCTGGGAGGTGGTCAGAGTCTAGTTTGTTCATTGAATCCATTGGACAATGCAATGTCCAGAATGTCGGCTTGGTAGTTACGTTGAGAGGGGTAGAAGGTAGGCTCGTTTGGGGCAGAAATTAGAATATTTAAGTTTTCTGTCGCAGTCAGTAGTCTGGTACCGTTTTGTTGATGGTTTACTGTTAAGGTCTCCTAGTAGTAGTGTACAGTTTTGTGGGAAGATAAGTTGAAGGTCGTCTTGCAGAAGTCGAGTTTGGTCTCAAGTAGGCTGATGTAATCGTTAGAGGGCCCTCTATCAGTACTTACCTGAATCGCTACGGCTTCTAGATTATGAAGTGGAGGTAAAGAGAATTCATGGTGTCTGATATTTCTTTTCATGCGGAAGGTGACTCTGCCTGAAGCTACACGTATTTGTCAGTCAGTAGGGTAGATGGATGTATCCTCATATTTTAGGTCGGTCATATTTTAGGAGGTAAGGCGTGTTTCGGTGATGCAAGCAATGTCAATGTTGTATCTAGTAAGCAAGTCTGTAAATGTACAGGCTCGTATTTTTGGTCCAGTTAACATTCCAGTTAACTAGTGTTAAATTGTGTGTAGAGAGATATCTATGGTTGTCCATTGTTCGAAAAAATTAAGTTCTGTATCAAGTTGATTAGTTATTTTATGTGTGGAATGAGAGGTGTCATTATCTGTAGGAGTGTATGTCTGATCAGAGAAAGGTTCAGGATCAGGATAAGTAGTAATATGAGTGAGTAAGGTTTAGAACAGTGGTGTTGGTAGAGTTCTGATCAGGCGGCCTACTTTTTTGTCGTCTTTGTGACCAGTAGTTAGGAGATGAACTGGAAGAATTGCTTGAGGAAGATTGCTGATTACTTGAAGAGGCGGACTGACGATATGTTCTTGGAGAAGATTCTTGGTGAATGTTGTCAGTTCCGGATAGTATTTTTGATCTTCTGTTATGTGATTGATTTCTGTTGATGATGCTGATTAGAGTTGGATTAGAATTTGATTAGCTGATTAGAGTTTAGAATTGGCTGAATGATCACCATTGCAGTTTACGCATTTTGGCGTTTGGAGTTGGCTATTTGAACACGCTGTGAAATAATGGTCACCTGCGCACTTCACACATTTAAGATCAAGTCGACAATAATTCTTGTCGATTTTTGTATGTCCAAATTGTTGGCAGTTAGTGCACCGAGGGATACTGTTAGATTTTCTTCTTGGTTTCACTGTTACCACCGAATAGCAAAGGCATGTTAATTGGAAAACTGCCTTGCCTTTGTCTCCAACACTATTGCGCATAGCGGTGTACGGGCGGCAGGCTCGTATTTTTTGTTCAGTTGTCTGGGGTCAGAAATGATGGGGTAGGTTTTTATTAATTTTTCGTGTATTTTTCATGTGTGAAGGAGTATGGTAGACCTCTAATAATGACTGACAGTTTTTTGTCTTCAGGATTTACGAAGGTGTAATACTTTATGCAAGATCCGTCATAGAATTCGGTTAATTTCCTAAAGTCGTCCCAAGTTTTTACTGCGATTTTTAATTTATTTCTGCATAATTGCGTTTGAATGTGGAGCCAATTGTATTTTTAATTAGTTCTATTATTGTTTGATAACTGTCAGTGCCTATTCTAAATATTGGAGTATATTTCAGTTGTTTACTTGAGGTATTTTCAGTTTGTGGTTCATCAATTTCTGTTAGCTAAAGGTGCGAATTTATTGTGCGTTGGAATGATGGAAACATATGATTTCTGGTTGCTATGGTGATTTGCTGCTTGGTCAATTTGCATGTTTTGTTTATATAATTTTATAAGCCGTGGAAAATCAACTTTTGAATTTAAATCCAAAGCATAAGTTACATCTTTAGTTTGCGGCTTTTTGTAATTAATATGACTGCTGCACTCACCATCATCAAGGTTTTCTTCGTACCTGTCCATTTCTTCTTGGGCCCACTGCAACACTGGGCCCACTTCTTTTTACTCATTTTGACGATGAGCTGGCCTTTTCTTGTCTTTTCCCTTTTTCAGGGGTCGTTCGTTAACAGTTGGATTATTTTTCACTTTTATAAAGTTCTTATTACCTTAATAAAAGTATTAAAATCAGAGAGCAAAAACTTAAGAATTTCACTGTCACAGTGATCAGCTGACCTTCTAAAGGGATCAAACTTGTGCTAATTGCAATTTTCTGTTTGTGAAATATTTTGTTCACACAGACCATACTCTGCAGATCTCAAACATTTCGGTGAAAATTTCACATGAACGCAATACTTTCTCTTACATATTGAGTGAAAGTAAAGGCCACTTCTAAATTGTGATTTGACAATAAAAAAAAAAAAAACTTAGTCAACGCTATTGTAAAGATTACAGCATGTATAAGATGTGATCTATTAGATATCAATGAATAAAGAATCATTTGAAAAGACTAATGTTGCTGGCGATGACATTTGAACTGTAGGAGATGTAGATACCTGAGGGTGTACGTCTCTCCTCCACACACTTTAGTCGTTATGTTTCACAATTCACTTCATCATATACATGCAGTCTGTACTATTCACCGTACATTGAATACTTTAAATAGATACATTTCTATAATAAATACACGAAAATTTATCAAGAAAGAAATGGATTCACAGATAAATATAAAGGTGTCTTTAGAAAATGGAAACATATTTTCAGAAAACGAGATATTTACATTAAAAAAGACATAGTCCATGGTCAACAATATACTGGTGGAAAATTAAATTAATAATAATGGTAATAATCACCATAAATAAATAATCTATTTGTGAATATTTACACGACTTTCTCTTACTGCAGTTGTCATAGTTCTAAATAAAAATTTTCTAAAAAAACAACTAAATAAAGTTATTTGCAATGTTATAAGTTGGGAGAAAATAGTTGTACCTGTGAGGGCGGCCTGAGCTCCCTGCTCCCCACAACAGCCTAAAATCAATTCTCTCTTAGTTATTAGAACTGCAAGAGAAGCCTGAGCTCCCCTTTCCCACAATACTCTAGAAATCATTTTTGCAGATAATTTCAAATAAAAGCTATAGATCTATTTGTGTTAGTTATAATGTGAAGTTTAAAAAAAATCGATTTCGAGAAAATTGCGAAACGGGTGAAGAAAAAACACTAAGTAATATCGCACTTACCGTTGACGGATTTTAATTCGAGAAAATTTGTCAACTAGAACAGTGAGGATTGCAAGTGTGAGAATGTTGCACATCGCAGTAACAAAATATTATGTCCATTACAGAATGCAAATATTTACTTACTTGCTAGTGAACAAGTTATACTAACAAATCTCAGCAGTAAATCCACCACAGCTATCACCTCTTCGTCACTCCGCCCACATCTTAGAGAAGTTTAAAGCAACGTTTCATTTCCTATTTTTAAATTTGTTTTCAAATTAATTTCTCTCATTCTACCACTTCCTACCACGTCTTAAAACGTTCTTGTGTTTTAAGTATCAATATTGGCTATAATGAACCTTCCAATAAGAAAACTACTGTAATGACATGGCAGGGTCATAGCAATGTCAAACCTTCACAACACATAACAAAGAAAGAATAATTTATAACTAGTGGCCTAGCCGGCTGCTGTCTTCAAGACAAGGCCGCGGCCAAACAAACAAAACCAAGGGTCAATACTTTACATCAAAGCAAGCAACCGCTAAGGCTGGCCACTGACCTAAATCACTGGTCACCGAAATAACCAAGGTCGCACACTAGGACAGATGTCTTGGTGTGAGTGTTGCTAACACTAATATATAAACTTCGCCCCATTGGAAGAGGGGATGATTATATGATTATACTTCAGTACGTCTTCAAGATTATTATACGAGCAGCAGTTTCCGCTCCCCTATACAGTTTTTATTTATACTTTTTCCCTTAGTTGTGCATCTTAGTTCATTAATTTTAATAATTCTAAATTATTAGTTATTTATCTGCTATTTATTTCTAAGTATTTCTTGTTAATAGTTACCAATACTCACGTTTAAATTATTGTACAAATACAGTCTATTTTTATAAATTCCGTGTTAATAATTCGAGCACTAACTTCCAAAAATCTCTAAACTAACTTCCGCCCTCTTCAAGACATCTACTACATACCTCAGGAATCACAATAAACGATTCCACTACATCTGGTGGCAGCGACTAGGATTCGAACAGCGATTCCAGTTCCTTCTGAGTAAGTCAAATATTTATACATATTTTTTTATTATTTATTTATTAATTTTTTTTTACTGTGTTCATATAAGTTCAATCAAATTGAACTATTTTTTTTGAAAATTTATGAAAACTAGGGGATCAAAGAAAACTCGTGCAAGTCCCATTAAAATTTCTGACCCTCAATCAGTTAATAACGTGACCACATATAATCTTAATGGTGTACATATAATGGTGTCTACATATAATCTTAAAAATCGCCGACAAGCTCCGTCACCTGCACTCTCTAATTTCAGACAAGGCCGAGGCAAACCTAAAATTAACCTTACAAACGGTGTTGAATAAAATCACCACAGACACCTTCATTAGGCTACTTCCGCAAAATCTAAGGAACGAGGTCCGCACTAAGCTTCCTGAAACCTTAGACAGTGCCCTGGAATATACCTCGGCACTGAGAGAGATAAAGACTGCAGACTTTGCTACGTCAGTGTTTGCTATAACGCCAAAACCCAAATTAACTAAACCGGTGGTGAAACAAAATAACCTACCGCCATCGCCATGTAAATACTGTGGGAGTATGCATTTGCACTCAGAATGCACAAAAAAAAAAATAAACCCCCAGTATTCAATGTAGTAAAAAATCGGCCATATCGACATTGCTCAGGGCCTCATTTCGATAGACATTGCACGGCCCCAAAAACAAAAGCGCGTACAAACTTCGGCAAATTCTCGCCGCAAGCCTACAAATTTAATAATTTCCAAAGGCGTAGTAACCAACGCCAATCCACACATATACCCCAATATCACAATCAGCGTCAGACGGAAGTAAATAAGCCAACACATAATACTACTGACAAACCAACCTGCCAATATTGCAATAAATACGGCCATACTGCCCGAAACTATTTTCTCATCAAGCCAGAAAACGGCTAAATCACCGGCAGTCACAGGCGTTCCTACAGACCACAACTACGGCAATTACCCCGGCATTCTTCTCGCAAGACAATTACTACAAGAAAAAGTAATACATTGCAACACACCTGTAAACTCTGCACTTCCTGTCTTACAGCAGCAACATGACCCACATAACGCGAACACTACAGCTTATACTATCTATTAGTAGCTAAACCGGTCATGTCTAATTTATAGTCATTAAATTTGTGAATAAGTGATTATGAAATTCATAAATTTGTAAATTTCCTTTTAATAAATTGATTAACGTTATTTCCTTAAAATCGTAGATTAGATAGTATAATTAATTATTTTTTTCTAATATAACGTTAATTCAATCTATGTCGCAAGTTTTACGCCTATATTGGAAAAGTTCTTCTTTCATGCACAATTTCAAGTTTAAGCATAATTATTATATCGCTTTTTTTTTCTAATTCAATCTTCATCAAATTCAATCAAAATCAATCAAGTTTTACGTACAGTAAATTCAAACTTGCAAAATCTTAGCACATAATTTCTTACTCTTTTTTTTATATTAGGATATGTTATTTTCAACGATTTTATTTCTAAGTAAATCTCAAATAATTTTTCTTATAAGTGTAATCACACTCTCACGCAAACACCACTTCCGGTGTTGGGAAAGGTTCGTCAACCAAACTCACTCACAAACACCACATCCGGTGTTGAGAGGTTCAATCTTACTCACAAACACCACTTCTGGTGTTGGGAGAGATTGGTCAACCAAACACCACATCAAGTGTTGAGAAAGGTTCACCACCTTAGTCCAGGGAGTTACATTCACAACACTCGCATACAACTCACATACAAACATAAAATACGGCTATACACACACAGCCAATAGTAACAATAATTATTTTCAAACCGGTCAGGAAGAACATAAATATGCATGCTACGACGGATAAAATACCAGATATATTAATTTACTTAAAAAATCGCTGATGGATGTTTTGGGTAAATCAAGCCTGTTGACAAGCCCTGCTTTGCACTCTCTTAGTTCACCTGTAAGAAGTCACGTGTCGACCTAAGCAGTATTGAACCAATAGCAACAGGCTTCCTCCTGGTCATAAGGAAACCTTGTAGTGCAATTGGTCATAGTCAAGAAGTGCTATTGGTTTATCTTCATTCTTGGTATGATTACTAGCCGCACAATCATCTTTCATTTTTATTTGAATCAATTCATTAAAAAAAAATCATTTTTGGTGTTGCTAAGAAAGAGGGATGATTAGATTAATAAGTTGCATGATTGACTTCAACCATATTAACACTAGCCGTTGTAGATGGAATGTTAATAAATTTGTATTCAATGGTTCTTCTAAACTTAAAGGAAAAATTATGTGTCGACAATATTCTGAATAGTAACAAAATTTGTCAGATGGACTTTTATAACGGCAGGAAAAGATTATCGGAGAGAGATTTGGAATTTTTAATAATTTCTTTCACTTGCTCCCGCACTGTCCACTTTTTTTGAAGCTACATTTTACTAAGGAAATGAAAGATACACAGTTACAAACAGAAACGGGTGATTTGTTTAATTGAGAGCTATAGATTATAACACTTTCTATTCCGCAAGTCAGTTCTATCATTCCCATGATAGTAAACGGTGCAGTTGAAGCCTGTCAGCGTGCACTGACGACTGCTTGGTAGCTGGCAAACCTTCAGATCTAGTACTGTGCTGTGATCTCAGATCTAATCATGCCGCTGGATATTGAAGAACACCTTTAAGGTTCAGGAGAGACCGGCAAATACGCTACAACTGAATGGCTTTTATTTTCATAACACATTAATTTTCATCATCACATGCCCATTAACAAGGCTATGACTTAATACTGAATAGAGCTAGAATGGTTTGCTTCATCGCTATCTAAGAACGAGGACACCACACACACACACACACACACACACACACACACACACACACACACACACACGTATAACGCCTAGGAGCCTCATAAAGCTATAAAGCACTTCTGCGGTATATCTTTTAATCGCCAGCGCTTTTAGAAATGAACGGCAACTTTTTATTGAATCTACTGTTAATCGCCCATAATAACAGTTGCCAGTGCGCGGGACTTCATAATATATTTATAAAATGTGAATATATAATAATATGTGAATATATATATATATCAAGTATTATTTATGTTTATACATATAATGTCTAATTAGAGCACTACACGGCCGCCACAAAGACTAACTCCTAAAAGAGTTGGAAAAGTTTCAATAGTTGTGTGTGAGGGCAAGAATGCACGTTAAATAACATTGCTTCAACCTCTTTTCTTCTTTTTATGAATGAAATCTATATAACATAGTCTTTTGTAAATAAACCTACAGTAATAATTTTTGTTTCTCCATTTTTATTCATTTAGAACGCGCTAGTGCGCATAAGCAAATCTGATGATATTGAATTCAAATAATAATAGCAATGAGAAATAAATAAATAAAAGTAATAAAATAAAAAAATCACTTATTCAAGGAAGATCTCGCGGCCACTGACGTTTTAGACGTCGAGAAGGATTGTCGGGGAGGGTTCGAGAGGAGAGATTTTTGGCTAAAGGATTTACATGGTAGGACAGGGTTTTATGGAATTTTTTATAAGAAGAGAAAGCAACATCGGTTACGAATGGGATATTAAGGTCATTGTGGATTTTAATGTTCGAGACAAAGTAGGGAGCGTTAACAATGAAGCGCAGAATTTTTGATTGACAGGATTGGATTCTTTGAATATTGGAACGCTTTGCGAAGCCCCAAAATTGAGTTGTATATTAGTTGTTTGTTTAGAAATGTCAGTTTAGATCTGTTGTCAAGTAGCCTTGTAAGCAGTCTAAAGCGGTTCTTCAGTTCTTTCGTTTCAGTCTAGTGTGAGGAATCCATGTAAGGCGTATATTCAGTCCAAGGTAGCGGACAACATTGTTGTGAGGAAGAGGAATTCTATTGTAGTATATTGGAGGTAACTTTTGGAGGGGCTAAAAGTGATCTTTTCACATTTTTGTTCGTTTAACTTTATTCTCCAGTTCTTCAACCATGTTTCAAAGGAAGAAAGGTGGGATTGAAGGTTTCTTGTTGATGTTATGCGATCTTTGTGAACTGAAAGTATTGCAGTATCATCTGCATCGGCAGAAGGGGTGGTTTGAGGATGGGTAGGAATGTCGGCAGTGTATATTATGAGAGAGCAGGGCCCAGGATGCTTCCCTGAGGTACTCCTGCCTCCATTGGATGGAAGGAGGAAGTGATAGAACCTTTTATTACTCGGAAATACCTATCAGAAAGGAAGGATTTACGGCTAAGATAGTAAGTGATAGGAAGTATTCCCCTGAGCTTCCAGAGCAAGCCTTAATGCCAAACCTGATCAAAAGCTTGTTTGACATCTAGAAAGACGCCAGAACAGCAGTCCTTCCGCTCAAGAGAGGAAGCGATGATGGCAATGTTGAATAGTTGAGTGATGGCGTCTAAAGCCAAACTGGTGATCTGGGGATAAGATTAGAGGAATCTAGGATAGGTAGGATGTGTTTGAGTAAAAGTTTGTCTAGTATTTTGCCCATTATAGATAACAGACTTATCGGACGGTAGGAAGCTGGGAGTTGTTTGGGTTTCTTTGGTTGAGGGATCATACGGATATTAGAAAGTTTCCACTATTGTCGAAAGTAGGTGGCCCTTAATACGGAGTTATAGATGTAGGTGAGAAAAATTATAGCTTTTTTGGGAACGTTGCGAAGGATTTGTGCGGTGATTATGTCGGGGCTGCTGATGAGCGGGGAAGTGCCTCAGTGTGCTTGATTTATCTGTCAGTTAGAACTGTATTAATTCAATAGGAGAAAGTCGTCTGAGTTTTCACACCAGATGTTTTCTATTGTTTGTAAGAGTTCACTAATCCGAGTTGATAATCTAAGATAAAAACAAATATGGAATATCAATAAAAAAGTGTGGATAAGATAACTCGATATAAAATATGGTGTGATACACACACACAACATTCTCTCACTCCAGTTTTCAAAATTGTGATTGACAGATTTTATAATTAGTAAACCAAATTTAATGAAATTCGTCGGTGTTTTTATGGAAAAATTCGCAAAAAATTCCGGTCATCCGATTTTTCAAACTCGGAATTTCAACAACACATTTAATTCTAATGAATATTATTTAGGTGTTAGAATTGTGTAATAAACTGAAATAGCACTTTAGAGGAAATGTAACCCCACCTCTACCCAAAAAGTACCCTTAAATGAATTTTCCCGGAGAAATGTTTCAAATAAAAGTTGTAGCTCTTTGCATGTGTCATTGATGTACCGAGTTTCAAGAAAATCGTTGGAGCTAGTTTTGAGAAAGTCGCAAAAAATAAACTAGTAAAGTGGTATCAGAGACATTTTCCGTGGTAGCCTGCTTTATTTTGTGGTCATCGACCGGTTTCGGGCGTTCGCCCATCTTCAGGATGCGTTTTTCAGACAGTGTGCCAACACTGTCCTTCAGGTATTAGAAGGTATTAATTAATTAAGGTGTCCTTCAGGTATTAATTTAGGTATACATGCTTGCGAGGATGTGAGGGTTGCGTGAAAAAGTGAAAGAATGACTGGAATTTCTTAATTCTTTGGAACTGGAAAACTTAACTTAATTATATAAAGAATCGTTCAGTTTTAAACGAATGAATGAATTTTAAAATGTTAGTTTAATCGTTGTTTAATTTTATTTAGATTTATTTTGTGTATCTTATTTTTTATTTTTGTATATTCTTAATATTTTGGTTAGTTAATTGTGAAATAAGTCTCCCTCCAACCACAGAGTTTAAAGATTAGACCCCCGCGTCCACTGTAAGAAAAGAATTTGCCATTTAACAACCCAAACACGTGTTTTCCCACCCATCTGGCCACATCCCTTTACCTAGTTTAAGAGTTTAGTATTTTTAAAAATATACCTCAGTTAGTGTGAAACTAAGTTACTCTATACGAGTCTGTGTTGGCACACTGTCTGAAAAACGCATCTTGAAGATGGGCGAACGCCCGAAACCGGTCGATGACCACAAAATGAAGCAGGCTACCACGGAAAATGTCTCTGATGCTTTCCAGCTCTGCGGAACCAACCACCAAAACAAATAGTAAAGTGTTACTTCCGGTTGAGGAATTTTGACAGATAACCTACTGTCGGATCCCATGGTGATATCTAAACGGATTACTAAGTTTGAACTTTCTACGAATTTCGTTTTTGAGCTATGCTGTTCAAATACATACGTACAATCACACACAAAGACCATTTTCTAAAAACCACTTTTTTGGTCTCACGGGACCTCAAAATGGATATTTCTGGTGAAAACTCGATATTGTAAATTTGACACGATTACAATACGTCCTGTTATTAGGAGTAAGAGAAAGTGAAAATATGGTTACAAGCAATTGAAAAAACTGCAGACTGACAACGTGAGAAAATACTGAACCATGTCACTTCAACAAAATAAATTGTTAATATTTATGAATGTCATTGCCAAATAAACGCCAACCTCAGGCAGTTTTAGATATATAAATATACAAATGTATATATAAAACCAATCTTACCACAGCCCACTGAATTTATAAATATTTAATAATATTGAGATATCATAATAGACTTACAGCCAACAGGAAATTGGATATTTGTATCTGAAATGTTGTGAACCAGGTTGTGCGCAAACTCGAAACGATCAAGCCACAAAGTTATGATGCTGCGCTAGAAATAAGAACTAACTAACCAAATAAGTAATAAGAATTTGGGATGCACAGTGACACCTTTTTAGAATATTCGTTACTGTGAGCTTAAAGTTTCATTTAAATAAACATTTTAATCAGAACACAATTGAGCACATTTTAGGTGCCGTCTGAGCAACCACTATTATCAAATCATAATACCTGTCATCTGCTAGAATGTACAAATTCCCAAAATTGTTGAATTTTAAATTCAAATTAAAGAAATAAATATAAAGAAATTCTTCTTTGGCCCCAGCCAACTAGTTTTTTAGCCTGTTTAATTAACAACGGCCAAACATAAATATTGCTTACATTGTTGAATTTTACTTTGCTATTACTATTATTTTAAAGAAAGTATTGCAATCAAGTCATTTGTTGACGCCAATATACAAAATATTAAGTTGGCAATAGACAATATACATATGGTTTTGTGTGTGTGTGTGTGTGTGTGTGTGTGTGTGTGTGTGTTATATTGAGTTTTGTATTTTTTCTAAACAAACATTGTGTGTGTTCTTAAAACAAACTTTTTGTCCGGTATTTTATCCAGCATTGCGGACCCATCCTCGCATTCAACAATCTTTTTGTATTTATATATATTTTTTGTGTTCCAATCAATAAACTGTGAACGCCCCTGCAGGTCCGGGGACAGAATAGGCCTGCTCCAGTCCAGGATGTCGTAAGAGGCGACTAAAGGACTACGCAGGGACGGCTGGCTTACAGCCGTATGGGAACCCAGGCTTACAGCAAACCCACGGAACCCAAGCTCAATACCACGCCACATGACACACTCACACACACCCTCACACACACACACACACACACACACACGCACACACACCCTCTCACACACACACACACACACACTCACTCACTCACACATACACACATACAAACAACAACACATCCCCCAAATTCCGGTGTTGGTCCCGAGCCGGGAGGTTTGTGGGCGGGGGTATCAGCCCACTGGATCGGCCCCACTGAGCACCAGGCCGAACTCAGTGAGTAAGCAGGCCTTCCCTTCGGTAAGGGCGCTCTGCCCGGGGGGTGATTTTTGAATCGTCCCTACTCGTGGGAACCTAATGTCGGAACCTTCAATTAAATTTACAAATATTTTATTCGGCAACACGACCAATAGCGCGGACACGGAATCAACCAATATAGAAACTAAAACTGCAATAACATTGCAACCTTATAACCCCTCTTCTCCGCCGAGGAAGAAGGCCAGGGGAGGCAACTTAGAAAGAAAACTTGAGAAGAAAGTGGATCCAACACGGTTCCTGAACTTAGAAGAAGTTAACTGGGCACGTTATTTTTTAATAATGAAGAAGGAAGGAAGCTTCAGTAACATGTGTTCCTTCAAGTTGCATAAAATACTAAAAAGTATTCTAGGAAGAGCAAAGAGCATAGAAAAGCAAGGAGATGGCTCAATATCCATTGAAGCTGAAACTCGTGCTCAGGTCAAAGCTTTGTTAGAAATAACTAAGTTAGGAGAGACTGAGGTGAGTGTGAACCCTCACCAAAGGCTAAATAGCTCCCAAGGAGTAATTACATGCAGAGACTTCCTTAACAGCTCCTTAGAGGATATTAAGGAGGGTCTTGCCGAAGAGGGGGTTTAGGATGTACGAAGAATTAAGAGACGCCAAGGTGAGGCACTAATTGATACTGCCTCCCTCGTAATTACTTTTGATAGACCAAAGCCTCCTGCAATGATTGAGGCGGCATTTTACAAGTTAAAAGTACGACCTTACATACCTTCTCCGTTGCAATGTTATAACTGTCAACAGTTTGGACACACCTCTCAGAGGTGTAAAGCAGCGGTACCGATATGCGTTTGTGGAAAACCTCCGCATGAAGGAGAATGTGTTTCCCCAATTACATGCGTGAATTGCGGCGGGGATCATCACCAAAATGTCCCGTCATGGTCAAGGAGAAGCAATTAGAAAATTCAGAAAATTAAGACCCTTCAACAGCTACCTTATCAAGAAGCCAAGTCTATAGTAGAGTCAAAATCTTACGTCAGGCCGGATGTCTCATTTGCTGACAAAGTGACTAGAACAGCGGTGTATAATTCTCAACCTTTAACAGTAGGCTCGTTCCCGTCTTTAAGGGAAAAAATAATTAAGGTGGGCGAGATCCCACCACCTAAAATCACTTCACCCAGTAAGACAGCACTAGCCCTAAGGCTAGCCATGCCACCCCCTTCTACTAGTGGGGTGGAAACTAAGGTGGGATTCATCCCACCCAAAACTGAAACCAAGGTAGTATCCATTCCTACCAATACTACCTCAACCTCTTTTGAGGAGACATGGCAGGTGGTAAACCCCCCTCGCCGATCCTCAAAGAGGATAGAAACGAAGAAAAAACAAATCTCAGTGCTGCCACAACCCATCGCGGTACAAGGCAGCAAAATTAAGAGATCTTTAAGAGGGCCTCGAGCCCCTACCAATAATTATAAACTCCGTTCCCCTCGTAAACAGTGGCAATTAATGGGAACGGATATCGATGCTTCTGAGTCGGAGAGTGGGCAGATCTCCGATCACCCACCAACTCAAAAAAGAAAAGGTAGGCCGAAAGGAAAAGGGCGCCAAAATAAAGCATCGACCGATTAATTAAATTAATATTATGTTAATTTCATATATGTACATAGTATATGTAATGTACATACCTAGTAATGTTTATTTTGTAAATAATGCTATTGCAGATATTGATGAATCTGTAAATTACTTTGTATATATACCTGTACATAGAATAATTTATTTGCTAATATTTAAATACTTATCTGTAAATAATTCGTTCCATATAATTAACTATCTCATTCTTAAAAAGTTCCTGCCAGAAGTGGTTACTTTAAATTATCAAAATGTGTGAGTCCATTATCCAGTGGAATATGCGGGTTTCATAAACAATTTGGAAGGGCTACGCCGAATTTTAGCACGGCATTGCCTCTTCGGCATTGCTATTCAAGAAACAAAGTTACGTCCAGGACAACTTATTCGGATCCCTGGATACATTGCATACACTAAGGAGGTGCAGCCAGCCCCCGGTGGAAGGGCGCATGGAGGAGTGGCCGTCTGTGTAAGAGAAAATATAAGCAGTAGGCGGATAGCCCTAAATACGAATCTCCAAGCAGTGGCCGTGCGTCTAGGGACACCGTTGCAGATCACCTTAGTAAGTATATATCTACCTGACATCTATTGGCGTAGGAGTGATTTGGAGGATCTGCTCTCACAGCTGCCCGCACCGGTACTACTAATGGGAGATTTCAACTCCCATAACATCTGTTGGGGCTCAGCCGCAAGTGATATGAGAGGCAGATCTCTTGAGGAGATAATCGATAATAATAATTTAATGATTCTCAACAACGGTGCCGCAACACATTTTAATGCATACTCGGGTTCTTTTAGTGCAATTGACCTAAGTATAGCATCTCCCACTATAGCAGTTCGTTTCGAATGGACCACTCTAGAGGAATTATACCAAAGTGACCACTTCCCAATAATGGTAAAAAGCTCCATCTCTAGATCCAATTTTACTACACCTGTGAGATACGACACCAGTAGGGCAAATTGGCCTGTTTACTCAGCCAGACTGAGTAAACTCCAGTTTTTACATGAGATGTCACCACGGACTTAAATAATTTCACTCAGGCTCTGTTATACGCTGCCGACGGTTCAGTGCCGAGGGGCGGTGGAACAGTCAAAAGAACACCCGTCCCTTGGTGGACTTTAGAGTGTAAAACAGCCAATGCGGCGAAGAAGTGGGCATTCAATAGGTTTAAAAGATACCCGACAGAAGAAAATCTAAACAATTTTAAGAAGCTAAGAGCTAGGGAGAGGCGAATTATTAAAAGTTCTAAGAAGGAAACCTTAGCCTCTTACGTATCAACGCTTACCAGTTCATCGACTTTAAATGAAGTCTGGAATAAAATTAAAACTCTCTCTGGCAATCGCAAAAGCCCGTCAATGCCAGCCCTCCGTGAAGGAAATGTCGTCGTCACTGAGCCGATGGAAGTAGCCGAGTGTTTTGCAAGACACTTTGCCAAAGTATCGAGTTCACAAGCATACTCGGCTGAATTTCTAAGGCGAAAAGGTGACGTGGAATTGCAGCCACTCGACTTTGACACCGCCAACTTAGAAAGCTATAATGCCCCGCTAACCATGTGCGAATTAGAAAATGCCTTTAGAAAAACCAGAGATACCTCACCTGGATTAGATGGGATCCCTTATGCCATGCTAAAAAACCTGAATACCGAAAATAAGGAATATCTTCTTAGAATTTACAACCGCATATGGGGACCGGTCAATATCCGGACAATTGGCGGGAAGCTATTATAGTACCGATCCCTAAAGAAGGGAAAGACGCCAGCGAACCCTCTAGTTACAGACCCATTTTGTTGACCACCTGCTTGAGCAAAGTCCTCGAAGCAATGGTTAATTACAGGTTAGTACATGTTTTAGAAACCAGAGGACTTTACAGCCAGTATCAAGCAGGATTCCGCAGGTACAGATCAACTTTGGACCAAATGAGCCGTCTAGAAATATATATCCAGAATGCCTTCATGAAAAGAGAACACGTGCTGGCCGTATTCTTCGACCTCGAGAAGGCCTATGACACTACATGGCGGCATGGAATACTGCGGAAGTGTCACGAATGGGGATTGAGGGGAAATTTGCCTAAATTCATCCGTAGCTTCTTGGAGTTACCTAGAATTCGAGTATGTTTGGGGTCAGTTATTTTTTTTTTTTTTTTTTTTTTACGCGCACACTGTATGGGCTGTTCCATGGGGTCAGTTATATCAAATCCAAAAGTTCTAGAAAATGGTATACCCCAGGGATCAGTATTACATTATTTTTAGTGGCGGTAAATTGCTTAGCTGAAGTTTTGGGAAATACTTTACCGGTTTCTCTCTATGTAGATGACTTAGCCATATACTTATCTGGAAACAACATAGATGAGGTTGGAGAAACCCTACAGCAAGCAATAAACCGAGTGGCTGCCGAGGCTTCCAGGAATGGGTTCAAATTTTCAAGAACTAAAACTGTTTGTATACACTTCTGCAGATTAAGGCATGAGCACAACCTACCAACTTTATATAAAGACGGCTCGCCAATTGAGTACAAACCAAGCACCCGTTTCCTTGGCCTCATATTTGATTCAGGATTAACATGGCAGGAACATTTGGACTCAACTCACCTTAAAGCAAAGAAGACCCTAGATGTATTAAAATTTTTATCAAGCTATAGATGGGGAACAGATCGTGAAATCTTAAAACGTATATTCATTTGCATTACTCGCTCTAAATTGGAATATGGTGCTCCAGTGTACAGTTCAGCGCGCAAATCACGCCTGAAGATTCTTGATAAAATATATAATGAAGGAATAAGATTAATAACAGGCGCCTTCCGTACCAGTCCTCTTCAAAGTCTTTACGTAGAATCTGGGTTGCTGCCACCCCAACTAAGAAGAGAACAACTGATGCTAAATTATGTTTCCGGAATATGGGGGAAGCCAATGCACCCTTTGTTTCACACAATATTCGAGAGTAATTCCGATGAAGAATTCCGACGGCAAAGAACTCGGACGCAACCTCTCGGTATGAGAGCCAAGCTCCTTATGGAGGCGGAGGGATTGGAGTTTTATCCAGTAGAGGGGTGGAGGTTTAATACCTCTCCACCTTGGCTATTGCCTCCCGCTTGCGTCCGCAGAGACTTGGCATTGTATAAAGAAGACAAGACACCTCCCTATGTCTATCGACAGAAATTACTAGAAATTACGATCTGCTTAGTGCGATCGTATTTATTAGTGTGCATGTGTTTATTAGTGTGAATGTAATTATTGGCGTCAATGACTTGTGAATGAGTGTAAATAGTGTAAATATTTTTTAGGTTTAATTCATTTTAAGGGGTGTAGGAATATTTATAAGAGTACTATACCCAAAATAGATTTAGGAAACTTTCAGGGAGAAGAAAATTTACTAAAGTATTCCCCAAATTGCAAATAGCCTTTAGAAAATAAGATAAGAAAATATAAAATGGAAAAGAGTTGAGTCCATCTGATAGTAAGATTGAGATCTTAGAAGATAAAAGTAAGCTTGAAAATCTGAATAAAAAAGTGAAATGCAATAGAAAGCATTTCTATTCTTTAAGTTTCTTGGAGACAAGAAACTTAATTAGAGTTTTATTAATACTTATTTATTAGTTAGAATACACCACCCAAATGATTCGGAGATAAAGGGATGGCACAACCAAGACATCCGCACTCCCCCTCGTCGACCGGTTCGATGATGTAAGAGGGGAGCGTGGAACTGTGATATAAACCGGAAGCACCACCTACCTTGCTAGACAAGGTATTGCGTTGGTTGCCATAAGGTAAAGAAGAATAGTGCCATCCCAGCTTTTGAGGACAAAGTTCGAGGAGAAAACTGTGTGAGAGGCGCTAATGACCACTGCTATCGATGCGCCGGTTAAAAAAAAAAAATAAAAATAAACTGTGAACCTACATATCGTCAACAATCACATCAACAGCTAGAATATACAAATTCTAAAAATTGTTGAATTTAACTTTGCTATAAATATTACTGTAAAAGCAAATTTTTTTTTTTAATTTAAGGCGCGTCAACAACTATGATCATTGGCACCTGGAGCCTTCTTAGTGTGCACTGCCAGAAGTAGAGTAAAAATCTAAGGTCAGCACAGCTGTACTCAAACCCGGTCCTCCGCGGGTCCAGTAGGGAGGACCAGTACGCCAACCCCTTAGCTATTCTCTTCCCTAAAAAAGCAAATATTGTAAACATGTCAAATTTTTGACATTGAATTTTCTATCGCAAAACTTGTTAGAAACCTGAGGCTCTCCACGTCCAAAAAAGTTTTTAGAAAAAAGTCTCCCTCGTTATGTGTGTATGTGTGTGTGTGTGTGTGTGTGTGTGTGTGTATGGATGGGTGGGTGGGTGTGTGTGAACAAAATATCTCAAAAACAAAGAATCATTGGAAGCTCGAATCTCTGCATTTCTTTTCCTTATCATGGAAGGTGGCCAGGAAGTTATCGCTCAAAATCTCTCATTCGAAAGCATCATTTCACTGAATGAATGGATTTTCCTCCAACGATTTCTTTAATTATTTCTCCCATATTAAATATACATAGATCTACTTTCTTTAAAATATTTTTCTGAGAACTTGGTTCGACTAGCCTTTAAAATCGCATTTCATAACAGTGCATTTCGACCTTCACTATATTAGAAAAAATTTGAAGCGAAACACACACACAACTTTCTCTAACTCCAACTTTCAAAAGTGTAATTCACAAACTTTATAGCTGGTATACCAAATTTAATGAAATTCGTCGGCATTATTATAGAGAAAATCGCAAAAACTGAAAAAACTGCTTAGTAAAAACGCACTTCTGGTTTACTAATTTTCTTGAAACTCGGAATTTTGGCAGTCTATTTATTTATAATTAATTGTGTTTAGATGGTAGAATTGTAAAATCAATTAAGATAGCACTTTAGAGAAAAACATAAACCCACCCCTCCTCCAAAAGCCCCCTTAAATGCTTTATCAGAAGTAGGGTTTCAAATAAAAGTGTAGCTCACATAACAAGTTTTTTTTTTTTGCATCTGTACAACTATATACAATGGCAAAAGTGTATGTACAGTATTATAAACAATTGTGTCACTGAACTAAGCTCGGCGCCACAACTAGGATGACGTGATGGGAGAAACCAACCAGCGCTGGAACTCCCTAGGATGAACTTGTGGGTTGAGGAGCAAGGAGATCTCGTGGCCAACGACGTCTTAAACGACGTGGAGGATTGTCAGGATGGAAAGATGTAGAGAGTGATTGGGCAAGAGGATTTGGGTGAAGCTCTAGGCTTTTATGGAAATTTTGGAATCGGGAGAGGATTAGATCATTAACGAAGGGAATATTAAGGTCATGATGCAGGGTGAGATTGGAGACATAATAGGGTGCGTTAACGATTCGGCGGAGGACTTTGGATTTGAAGGATTGTATGGGTTGTACATTGGAAGGTTTGCGGAGCCCCACAATTCTGCTCCATATGTCCATATCGGTCTAAGTAGTGTTTTGTAGAGTGTGAGTTTGTTCTGTACCTTCATGGTAGATTTAGGTCCAAGGAGTCTTCTCAAGAGTCCGTAACGTCTGTTTAGTTCTTTTCGTTTAAGTCTTGTGTGAGGGTTCCACGTTAGACGACTGTCCAAGTAGAGTCCTAGGTAACGTACCTGAGTAGAAGTGGGTATTTCTGCATTGTTGATAGTTAATGGTTGGCAAGTCTGTCTCCGTAATGTAAATGTAACCTGGACACATTTGGCAGGATTGAGTTTTATTCTCGATTTTTTACACCAGCTTTCAATCAGCTCAAGGTGTTCTTGTACAATAGTAGAGACATGAGAAGGATCAGGGTGGGAAAATAGTATTGCGGTGTCATCAGCATAGGTTGTTATTAGTGTTTGGGGGTGGGTAGGAATGTCAGCAGTGTATATGGTATAAAGGATTGGCCCTAGTATACTGCCCTGTGGCACACCGGCGCAGGTAACATGTAAATCGGGCCGCATCTCACTCTGAAACAGCGGTCCGTAAGATAGGATTGCAGGAGAAGGTAAAATGGAGTGGGAAGGGATTGTTTTAATTTATAGAGTAGTCCTGGGTGCCAAACTCTGTCGAAAGCCTGAGCCACGTCCGAAAGACACCCAGGCAATATTTCTTGTTCTCCAGAGCGGACGAAATAGTATCGACCACTCTGAAGGACTGTTGAATAGTGGAATGACGGGTGCGGAATCCAAATTGGTGGGTAGGGATGATGTTTTGTGATTCTAGGATAGGAATTAGCCGTTTGAGGAGTATTTTTTCTAGGACTTTGGATAGTATAGGAAGAAGGCTGATAGGTCGGTAAGAAGATACCTCACTTGGAGGTTTATGCGGTTTGGGAATAAGAGTAATTAAGGAATACTTAGTAGTGAGGAAAACAATGGCCTTCCTAGGAAGATGGCGAAGTATGTTAGTTGTAATGAGGTCGTACCCAGGAGCTTTTTTCCGAAGCAAGGTGGTCAATAAGGGATTTTACCTCAGAAGGAAGTATGGGTTTAGGCGGAAGATGGAGAGGAAGAGGGATGTCAAGGTTATCAAGGACATGTTTTGTGTAGGTAGGATCGAGTATATCTGGGTGTGGAGTGAAAGTTTGTTCTAAGTAATTGGAAAATATATTAGCTCTTTCCTTGTCGCTCTAGCCCAGGAGCCATTAGGTGTGCGGATGGGAGAAATAGTATTATGATATTTCAAAATTTTTTTAGTGGCAAGCCAGAGGGAGTTATCATCAGTGGATAGGGAAGCAATGTGTTTTTGGTACTGGGAGGCTCGGAACTCGGAAAGCTGGATCGCAAGAGGTTAGTTAGTTGGTTAAAAATTCTTTTATGAGAAGGATAACGAGTGTGCTGCCATCTTCTTCTGGCCTGGCGTTTAGCGGTTATTAGGTTTCGAATATGTTTAGGGAGAGTTTGGTTAGGTGAAGGATGGGATTGACGACGATAGGAACAGGATTGTTGGGCTGCATGTTGGATGGAATTAGTGAAGAGTTGCACAGCTTCTTCTATTTCATTGGCGGTTTTTAGGGAAAGGTTCAAAATAAGAGAATCTTCCAATTTATCTTGAAATATGTCCCAATTAATCGGGCCTTCAATCAAGTATGGCTTAGGAGATTTCGGAATGGGAATTATGCTAAGGTTGAGGAGCACAGGAGAGTGGTCAGAGGATAATTCATTCAGGATATTTGTGGTTGAAAAAATGGACACCAGAAGCGACAAAGAAGTCCACTAGATCTGGAATACGGTTGGGATCGGAAGGCCAATATGTGGGGTAATCTGGAGAGATGAATGAGAAATTGTGTGAGAGGATAAGACTATGAAGGAGGCGACCTCGGGAGTTGACGACCCTACTGCCCTATTGCGGATGCTTGGTATTGAAATCCCCGCCGGCAATAAAACGAGGACCAAGGGATTGGAAAAGGGATCTAAATTGAGGATAATATATAGTAGTGGAAGGGGAACAGTAAACTGCTGCCAAAATTATAGGAAAAGGAAATAATGAGAGAGATATTGCTGTGACTTGATAGGAATCTGTTGAGGTGAGGATGTATTCGTGATGAGATAAGGAGTTAGCAGCCAAGATTGCAGAGCCACCTTGAGCTCTCTGTCCAGTGTGGTTGGTCCTGTATGTCTGGTAGCCAGGGATGTAGAAGTTGTGATTGTCAGTCAAGTGTGTTTCTGTTATTAGTGCGATGTCGATTTTTCTGTCATTCAGTAAGCCTTGTAATTCTTGTCGGTGAGCTGATACTCCGTTTGCGTTCCAGAGCAGTACTGTGAGGGGTTTATGGGAAATATTGTTCATCGGGTAACTTTAGGGAGAAGCTCGGAAACGAGAGTAGTGAGGAGGGAAATTAGAGGGGTAATTAATGATTTGAATTCATTAAGAAAGGATGTTAGGTGGGAGGTGATGTCCAAAGGAGGATTTGGTGGAGAGTATCTAGGAATAGGATAGGGGTTGATTGAGGTAGAAGTAGGCTCTGTTGGGGTGGGAGTCGGCTTGAAAGAGGAAAGAGTAGGTTTGATCATTGGGTGAGGAAGGTTTCTAGTTGTGACGCTGGCATAACTGCCTGTTTGTCTTCTTTGAAGATATGGAGCAGGTGTAACTGGAACAGGTGTAACTGGAGCAGGCTGAGGGATTGGAGTCGGCACCTTCGCTTCCTTCTGGACTTCAGGTACTTGTTTATAGATTAATCGCATTTCTCTTTGCTTCTGTAGCACTTTGTGGGTTGTACAGCCCTTATAGCTAGCCTGGCAGGCGCCGCCACATTGAGCGCAAGTGTCTGGTATATTTAGTGGTTTCGAGCAATCAGCTGATAGGTGTGGACCAGCGCAACGGACGCACTTAGGAGGATGATTACAGTATGTTCTAGTGTGTCCATACTCTTGGCACCTTGCGCATTGAACTATATTCGTTCTCCTTCGGGGTTCCTCTACACTGATTTTGGTGTAGAGAAGATAGTGCAACTTGAAAATCTTCTGGCGGCATTTTGTATTTGTGATAGTGGCAGGGGAATCCCCCTCCACAGTGCTTCCAATAGTAACTAGTAAATACAAAAGTTCTATTACCTGTAATCAGTACTGCCACTACAGTCCACTGTTCATAAACTAAACTATTTACACTATTTACATTAAATAACTATGTACATGAAAATTGAAAACAAGAAAAACAAAACTCGGTGAAACTAAAGAGTATAGCCAAAATGTAAAATAAATTCTTCTGTGTAATAATTAAATGAAAAGAAATAAAAAGAAAAACAAAGAATGGAAATCAGTTAAATATGAGAACAGCAGTACGTGCACTAGATATGTTCACTGGTGGGCTGACCAAAGGGCACTGACATAACAAGTTAAAAAAAAAAATAGTTAAGAGCCGTTTTAGAGAAAATAGCAAAAAACTGGAAAATACTTTTCAGAAAAACGCACTTCAGGTCTTCCGATTTTCTTCAAACTCGGAATTTCGACAATACATTTAATTATTATTATTTAAATGATAGAAATTGGGTGTAATAAACTAAAGTAGCACTTTCAAGGAAAAAAAAAAATAGTGAAGTAAGAGGTAATGTGTTGTGTGGGTGTTCAATTGGTTTCTTTTAACAAATGTAAACTTTGGTCTTTTCTATTTTATATTTTTCTATTATATATTATTAAGGGAGATAAAGAAATTTATGTATTTTGGTTGTAAGTGAGAAGTTCATTTTATCAAGTCAAGTTTTATTTTGCCAAGTTTTTTAAATTTTATTTTATAAAATTTCTTTTATTTTCAAATAATTTTGTCAACTCCAATGTTTATATTATAACCTATACGTACAAATAAGGTTGCTCAGAACATAATTCTTACTTGATGTTTAGTTGTCTTCAATTTTATATCAATTGCAGAATCTAAACTTAATAAAAATGCCTTTTTGGATGAAACCATTCACTCAACCTCCCCTCCCCCTCCCCTTCTTCAAATAAACCTTCTCGGGAAAAAGTTCGCAACAAAAGTGATGGTTTGAATGAATACCTCAGGGTTTCAATGGATACAATAATTGAAACTGGAATAAAGTTTGTAACAACGTACTTCCGGTCTACTATTTCCTTCAACCTAAGAATTCTGACAACAATTGATATTAATTAGAATAATAATAACAGGTAAAATATTACAACTAATATTAATTACAATTATTAATCTAGGACTAATATTATTTAGATGAAGCATTGTGTAATAAACTAACAGCAATTTAGAGGAAAACATAACCCCACCCCTCCTCCACAAGCCATCTTAAATGAAATGTTTCAAATAAAAGTTGTAGCTCTCTGTATGTGTAGATGTGTGTATCTCTGTATGTGTAGACGTGTGTGTTTCTGTACGTGTAGATGTGTGTGTCTTTGTATGTGTAGAAGTGTGTGTTTCTGTACGTGTAGATGTGTGTGTCTCTGTATGTGTAGATGTGTGTGTCTCTGTACGTGTAGATGTGTGTGTCTCTGTATGTGTAGATGTGTGTGTCTCTGTATGTGTAGATGTGTGTGTCTCTGTATGTGTAGACGTGTATGTGTCTCTGTAGGTGTAGATATGTGTGTCTCTGTACGTGTAGATGTGTGTTTTTTTTTTGTTTTTTTAATCATTTATTTCTCATCATGCTCCGCTCAAAGAGCACTACATGAAATTTACAAAGTACATATTACAGCTTTATACATCAACATATTTTCATATTTTAAAATACTTAAAACAATTTATATTATAATATAAAAATATAAGTTCGAACCACTAAAATGAAACTGAAACACTGAAACCACCAAAATGAAACACTGAAATGTTCAGTTATGAAAAATTTGGATCAACTGTTCATTATTATTATTATCATTCTATTTACATGCAATATCATTCCCTAATATATTTCACTTTTTATAATCAGTTTTTATTTGTTTTTATTTTATTTATTTATTTATTTATTTTTTATTATTATTTTTTTTTTTAATTTTTATTTATTTATTTATTTATTTTTTCTCCCCCTAATCATTCAAGAATTTGAATATGTCGTCTATAAATTTTTTGAAGTGCCCAAAGAACTCAGGCTGAAGCAAAGTCGACTTGCCAGGCGGCCAATCCACCGACTGAGTTACTACCCGCTGCATGAAAGCATTTCTTGAGGGAAGTAAGCAGATGCAGTCCCACAGAAGATGATCCACCGTCTGAGCCGAAGAGTTGTCGCAAGAGCAGACCGGGGATGGGACGATTTCGAATCTATATAGATATGCGGCCATTTTTCCATGTCCCGATAACAGCTGCGTCAACCGATATGTAATGCCGATGTGCTGCATTCGAAGGCGAGTTGAGATTGAAGGGAAAACTCCCTGGTTAATGTTCCGGTGAGAGATCCAGTCCATAGTTGCTCCCAAGAGTGCACGCTGCGCCGATGAGCCCAAAGCTTGAGGAATGTTTTGGGATAGCTTTTGTAGCTAATTGGAAGTTCGCTGTCTTTGGAGGCGGCCTTAGCCATTTTATCAGCTTGTTCATTCCCTGGTATTCCAGCGTAGGCTTTAACAATGGGTTACATCGCAGCTGTAGCCCAACGAAAATCACCCTTATCCTCTCAATCAGTGGAAGGTGATTTTTAGAGTCCTGCATTGAATCCAGAGTAATATGGCTGTCTGTAGATACTCTAACGTATCCTCCGATCTGGGCGTTTGACTCCAGCCATTCCAGTGCCTTTACTATTGCCAACTGCTCCGCCTGATTATTGGAGCAACATTCATCGAGGCGGAATCCACCCCCCGCCAGCACTTCTTTCCGGCGGACCACTAGGAATGCACAGCCAACATAAGTATCTTCTTTACTACCATCAGTATAGACATCCATATCATGAGGCGTTTCCGAGTCTACGTTTATATGTGGAAAACTGGCGGGGTGTAACCATCTTTCGGGATCAATGGGTTTATCCAACAATGTCCCATCTTTCCCATGCATAATACCGCCCGCCTGGATAGCGTCAATAACTGTGAGTTCCTCCAACTTAATGCAAATCGGCATCACACCGGCAATCGCGCATGCCGCATTGTATGAAATAGTTCTATACCCCTTAATTATACGGAGTAAGAACAGCCTCTGAACCCTTTCAATTTTCTTTCTATTCTTCTGTAGTTTCAATGCTGATTGCCAAATGGGGACCGCGTTCGTCATCAAAGGAAGAAAAGCACCTTTATAAATTACACCCAGCGCCTCGCTAGCGAGACCCCAGTGGACCTTGGCTGCTCTTGATAGCAAATTGACGAATTGGCGACTTTTCTCGCAGATGTGCTGTACATGCAAGTCCCAGCAGAACTTCCTGTTTATAATTACTCCCAGATATTTTAGGCTATCTACTTTTTCCAATTTCTTTCCCTCAAGAAATATTGATATATCTGCACTCTCACGTTTCTCTCTTCTGGATAGGTGCATTATCTTGGATTTTGTTTGATTAAAGTAAACTTTGTTGTCCAATGACCATCTCTCCACGAGTCTCAGAATCCTGTTGCTATCCACAGCTAGCTCCAAACCCGACTGACCCGCAACCAATATTAACAAGTCGTCAGCAAAGGCAATAAACTCGCACCGTCCTGGAAACCGGAGTCTTAGCCGATCATCGTACATCAGGACCCAAAAGCCCGAACCACAGGAAGACCCCTGAGGGCATCCTTTAGTCACTTTTGTCTCTTTGGAGAAGGAATTAAGACTTAAAGTTGTTTTTCTATCTGCAAAGTAACTTTTTGAAAGACAGTAGAGGTTTTTTGGACATTTTTTCTCTCTTAAACTTCTCAGAATGCTAGGCCACCAGGCGGCATCGAACGCACCTTTTACGTCCAGTGAAATGAGCAAACGATCCCACTTAATTTCGAAATAATATTTTATAAATTCAACTGCTGCTTTTAGGGAGCTGACTGTTGACATCTGGGGCCTAAACCCGAACTGCCTATTTGAGAGAAGTTTGTTAGAATTAATATGGTGCATTATCCTGTCTATTAAAAGTTTTTCCAAAACCTTGCCAGCAATTGGCAACAGGCTGGTAGGTCTATATCTGCTGATATCTTCTTGATCAGCTTTACCGGGTTTCACCATTATAACGAGCTGCGATTTTTTTCCATATAGATGGGAAGGTTCCTCGTGACAAGCATTCTACATAAATACTTGTCAGAGCTGCAGGGTAAAGACTAAATATCTCAATCAGAACATCTCTTGTTAGTCCGTCCCAACCAGGGGCCTTGTTTGGTCTCATGCTACTTATAGCCCTTTCCACTTCATACCTCGTGAACTCTACATCGTCATCTGTGTCCATTGGCCGTGAAGTGTCCATCCTTATCTCTCTATGCACCGGCAGCTCTAGTATCTTATGTGTAGATGTGTGTGTCTCTGTACGTGTAGATATGTGTGTCTCTGTACGTGTAGATGTGTGTGTCTCTGTATGTGTAGATGTGTGTGTCTCTGTATGTGTAGATGTGTGTGTCTCTGTATGTGTAGATGTGTGTATCTCTGAATGTGCAGATGATATAAGTTTTAAAGGAAATTGTCGAAAAATCTCAGAAAAGTGAAAAACTGTGGAGTAGAAAGGCACTTCCGGTCAACCGATTTTCTTCTAACTCGGAAGGTATTATTTAGATAACACAATTTTGTAACAAATTGAACTTACTTTAGGGGAAAACATAACGCCACTCCTCCTCCAAAAGCTCCTTTAAATGAATTTTCCCAGAGAAATATTTCAAATAAAAATTATAGCTATTTTTTTATATTTTTTTTTATTTAAGGCGTCTCAACATCTGTGGTCATTTGCGCCCGGAGCCTTCTCAGTTCACTGCCGGCCGCCGAACAGTGTTCTCCCGTTACAGACAACACTGTCCATCACCGGACAGTGGGCTGTAGGGGCTCCTAGGAAGAGAAAATCTAAGGGCAGCACGACTGGATTCGAACCCGTGATCTCCGCGTTGCTAGTCCAGCGCGCTACCACTGAGCTAATCCCTTCCCTATTATAGCTATTTGTAGTGTAGTTTAAAAAGAAGTTTAAATAATTGCGAATTGTAATATATGGCAGGTTTATAGAAAATCACTGCCTCTTTCGAGAAAAGTGAAAAATCGATTCAGTAAAGTGGTACTTCCGGTCGAGCAATTCTGACAGATAAGTTCTTGTCGGATCTGATGGTGATACCCACGCGGAACGTCAATTTTGATTTTTCTGCGATTTTACGTTTTTGAGCTGTGCTATTCACACACACACACACACACTCGGCGGTGCCTCTTGGTAATTGGACCACTGTTGAGGTATATGCTGCTCTTTGTTGTATCTTGGATGAAAGGGTACATAAAACTAACTTAAAGGGTGTTTGTCAGCTCGGACAGCCGCCAAGCTGCTCTGAAGGCCCTGAGTTCATGTGTATTCACTTCCAGGCTGGTGCTGGAATGTTATAAAAGACTGGAAGTGCTTTCTTCTTTGAAAGGATGTGCTTCTAGTCTCGGTACCAGGTCATATGGGAATTTTTGGGAATGAGGAGGTGGAAAGGTTTGCCAAATTAGTTAATTGTCCCTTTCATTGGTCCAGAGCCTGCTGTTGGTGTGTCTTTTGGCACATGTCTGTCAGGCTTTCAGTCTTGGACAGCCTCACAGCACTCATCCTTATGGATGAGCAACTGTGCTCAACTGTGCTCAACCCTGGGTTGTGGGCAGTCTAAAATGCTCATTGGGGATCCGGGCAAGGATTTTAGTGATGGTTTCCTGTGTCTTTCATGGACCTCCCTCAGGCATCTGGTTGGTTTCCTCACTAGGCATTATGGTTTGAGGAGACATCTCTATACAATTGGGCTTATGCCTGATCCCTTTTGGTCTATGAGACGGAGAAATAAACACCCTTACATCTCATGGCGGATTGTTTGGGCTGTGAGGAGATTAGGTTCAGAATCTCTGGCCGAATAGGATGTCGGTAGAAGATCTTAGGCTGTCCTTTCAAGGTTATGGTCCGATTTGTGCGGACTGTGATAAAACTTAGGTGGGTGAAACCCGGGCCCGGACTTTTGTTCCAGACCCAATAGTTGTTATTCTTATGGGGCAGCTATATGGGCCCATGGAGGCCTTGGAAAGCGTAGGATTTTGTCCTCCCTTCCCCTGAATAATAATCTAGCAATTAAATCTTCTATAATTAGTTAGAAGTGTTTGCTAGCTAACAGAAATCTTTTCACTGGGGAGGGAAAGGTGTTTAAGAAAGCCCAGGTTTGAACAGCAGAATACGCCACTACTGCAACCACACCATACCTAACACATTTACATATATACATAGGTATACTTAACACATTTATTTGAAAATATTTTCTGTTGATGTTTTGGGGGCTGTGGGGAGCTGAGGTATTAGGCTTCCCTTTGAATATCATTTCGTATAGTGAATCCCCTGGGGGGGGACACATTAGTAGAAAATCTGCTTTTTAAGACAATTTGTCTGCCAGAATTGAAAAATTACGGTAAAAATGGTTGTGTGACTAGTAGTGAAAAGGCCCATTATTGGATGTTCAAATATGCCTTTTGAATATGTAGTTGGAATGCTGAATAACATCTATGATTTTATCCATCATGTTTGATTATAATAGTTCTGATCGGTTTGGGATTCTCATCCATCATCAGAGTAAGACTATATATCAATTCGTGTAGAAAGATGATTTCAACCTAATGTTGCAAACATTAAGTTGAAGTCATCTCTCTACACGAATTGATTGATAGCCATATTCTGACGATGGTTGAGAATCCGAAATCGGTCAGAACCAATTAAATGAAGCATGCTACGACGGAAAAATCATAGAAAATATGCCTGTACTCAACATGAGTTGCAGCAGGTATTAATTTCTGAGAGCCTAGTAATGCTTTCATAATATATGTATACTCTCATTTTTCTGAGCACAAATACAATGCAACCTTAAATTCATTGCAAAATTCTTTACATCCAACTCGAAGCAGAAGTTAGAAAACAGTTCATATTTAGAAAAACAAGAAATAAATGTTAAAAGTTTAGAACTGTCAAATTAATTAATGTGAAAAACTCTGTCATTGGTAACGGGACGCAAACAAATTAATCAAAATGCTATTAATTAAAAATTAAAATAAATACAAGGTGTTAGATTGAAAAAAAAAAAAATTAACTACATAAAACTATTGATATTTTTGTATCCAATTTTTACAATTTTGTTGAATTTTAAATGAATGAATAATTGGTAGACGTTGTTGTCCCATAAATAGATGTTTATAATTTGATTGGGCGCGATGGATAAAATCTTGATATTTAGATCTTGATCTTATCAGTTACTAAGGAAACACCTCCCCCTTACCCTTCTTGCATCACTTTATTGTATATGTGAGAATGTCCTGTTATTATATTATATTCGTCCGGCAATCAACTTACTAATTTTTAATTTATTTTAGAAAACCCAGGCAGAAAACATTTTGCCTTGTAAATTCTTTCTTCTTCTTCATATTTGTCCTTTAATAACTGATGGCTAATTTTGTTTATAAAGTCGGCAACGCCTTCTATAAACCTTGTGAATTATAATTTTTAAGTTTCGGACCTTCACACACCTGTGTACCATTTAATGTTCACGACGCACATATCAACATGTTCCCACCGCTGTTTGGCTAAATTCAATGTATTTTATTTATATAACTGTATATATAAATATTTATTTCAGCTATTCGAGTGAATATTTATATTAGAAAGCTTTCTTCGATCTCAGTGGAAGTGATCTGTGGTTACTTCCTGTTCCGCTATAAAAGCAAGTATTGCGATCATGTCAAATTTTTGAAAGTGAATTTTCAGCCGAAATATAACTTTTGAAAATAAAAATTATTTTATATATTATCAAATTGGGCAATAAAAAAAAAAAAAATGCAAAAATCAAGCTATTTCTAACATATTATTTACTGTTTTATATATAATTGATGTGAGCTGTATTATATTATTATTGTTATTATTAATCACACACCCCAAGCCACCGTTCCTAGCTTGGCACAGTACCAAAACCGGTATTTGTACCGACTAGGGTCACTTGGCCTTGCCTACATAGTAGACAAGTTACCGTCCCTGCACGGGGAGGCGGACCTCTACATACCCATTTAGTCCTTCGCTCTACCTCAACTTTCCGAGCAAACTCAACAAAATCTTTGAAATTTCTAGCACTTTTAGTCAATTCCTTGCAGTCTCCCGGCCAATCCTCTCCCCTTCTTTTCAGCTTGAATTCCATATGGATTCTTGCCTCGTCGAGGAGAGGGCACCGGAAGAGAACCTGGTACACTATGTCCCGCACACCGCTTTCACAATTCGGGGAATCTTTCAATCCCAGCTCATGGAGCTTTGAATTGAACTCCCCATGCCCCGTAAAGTATTACGTTGTTTGGGATAGCTCCAACCATCGAATCAACAGTCCGTGATGCAGATTTGGGAAGAACTCATAGGTTCTCCCTTTCTCTGCTTCATTCTAGCGTCTTTGCCACTTCCCAATCTCGTACTCTCGGATCTTTTTCTTTGTAAGGACAGCTCCTCACCATAAAGGACAATCATTCCCCCTTCTATGCTTATGGGTAAAGGCCCTCATCTCTGCAAGGAGATCAAGCGGCAACACACTAGCGATCACTAGTAAGGAGGTAAGGAGATCGTGCAGGATGTCGCCCTTATTATAGAGCACAAAATGGCTCTTTACATTCGTAATAGAGTACCGCTTACGACTGCATGTCAAGCATCTCCGCCCAACAGGCAGCTGCAACATTTTCTGTACACCCCTATAAAGGGTCAAGGTCATACCAGTCTTCAGCCCCCCTTGTATAGAAAAAATTCAGAATTTTCATTCCATTGTTGAAAAAGAAAGCAAAAGAGAATTAAGCAGAAATGCAAGATCCAATGTAAGTCAGCCATTTTGTATTTGGCCGTTTATACAAAAAAAAGGAGCAAAAAAATGGAATTACAATTAATCTGGCTGTCTCAGTTTTCTATTGCAAAGCTTTGTAAAGATGTTGATGGTAATATCTTGTAATATGTTGGTGGTAATATCTTTCGAAATATGTTGATGGTAATAACTTTCTAATATGTTGATGGTAATATCTCTCTAAATATGTTATGGTAATGTCTCTCTAAATATGTTGATGGTAATATCTTTCTAAATATGTTGATGGTCATATCTTTCTAAATATGTTGATGGTAATATATTTCTAAATATGTTGATGACAATATCTTTCTCAATATGTTGATGGTCAAACCTTTCTAAATATGTTGATGGTAATATCTCTCTAAACATGTTGATTGTAATATCTTTCTAAATATGTTGATGGTAGTATCTCTCTAAACATGTTGATGGTAATATCTCTCTCTAGATATGTTGATGGTAATATCTTTCTAAATATGTTGATGCTAATATCTTTCTAGATATGCCAGAAATGTGTGTTGCTTTGATTATTAAAACTTGATTCAGGAGAAACAATTCACGAACTGCCACTCAACAAAGGTATTGCAAAGTAGTAGACTACTGATCTGGGGAGATGTTAGTTTGGACCCGATTTATTTAAGTTATTAATTGCTCATGTTTATTACCGGAAGTAGACATAATAAACATAATAGATATAATTCCAGAAATAATACCTGGAATGTTGTTTGCAATTCAGCTGATTAAATTCCTGAATATTGTAAATATTTTATTATTGCTTTCTTGAGAATACCCAGTAAATGAAATTAGAAAATGTTACGTCAGAGCTGACGAGTTGGTGGGTTATTTATAGAGGGTGCCGTGTTTGGATAATTATTTCAACTATGTAAAACATTCGCTTGACTGAAATTTTTATGACAGTTGATTATGAAGGCCATGTAGTTTTAATAACCGGTTTGCTTGCTACCAACATAAAAAGCATTGTTCGACCTTCTCACCTCTTCATTTACCATTTCTACTTGTTTACTAATTATTACTATATATGTTGAATACTATATATATATGTTGATTACTATATATATATGTTAAATACGTCGAGGGGTCCGCAATGCATCTGGTATTTTATCCGTCGTAACATGCATATTTATTTTATTCCTGACAGGATTCGGATTTTCATCCATCGTCAGAGTAAGTCTATCCAATTCGTGTAGAGAGTACACTTCAAATGCAATGTTTTCGTTTACTTGACACTTGTGGTTTTTTCTGACGATGGATGAAAATCCGAACCCGGTCAGGAACAAAATAAATATGCATGCTACGACGGATAAAATACCAAATGTTATTATATGCTTTGGAATTTAAATCATTTCTGTTTAAAAATATAAAATTAAATCATGCAAAACAATTGCGTGGAAGTCCAACGAGTTCGAGTCCAGTGCTGCCCTTAGATTTTTTTCTTCCTAGGAGCCTCTACAGCTCAGTGTTCGGTGATGGACAGTGTCATCTTTAGCAAGAGAACACTGTTCGTAAGCCGGCAGTGCACTGAGGAGGCTCCGGGCGCTAATGACCATAGATGTAACGCGCCTTAAAGTTAAAAATATAAAAATACAAGTTCTAATTTGATTTCTATTCAGTAACTACTTTTTTTTTTTTAATACAATTATATAGTTGAATATAATTTATTATACAGTGGATGAGTCCGCTTATGTATCGAAAAAACATGGTCCTATACATCAAGCACAAAAGGAGGACGAATGGAGGTTCTAAAAAAAATAGAAATATACAAACATAAGACTATCTACAAAAACCTAATGAATGACCTAATAAACTATAACTCAGACACACTCTTCAAGGTCATCCCTCACACCTAACTATATTATAAACATACCTCCTAGAGTAAAAGGTATATCTATGTATGTGTATATACAGGGTGACCAGAGTTATATGCTCCACCCACTTTTTTTTTAAACAGCGGGAAATTTCGAAAAAATAGAAAACACGTATTTAATCATTTTTAGTCTAGTTTATTTTCAGTGATTGATCCATTTTTTTAAACCCCAATATCCCGAGATACAGCATCCAACTTTTTTTTTCAAATGGAACATTATATTTTTTTTTGCATATTTTTATAGTACTTGAGCCTCTAAAAAAAAAAAAAAAAAAATTTAAAATCGGTTAGGTTTTTCAAAAGTTATGGTAATTTAAAATATGAAAAACAAATTTCAGTTTAATGTCAAAATTACCTTATTTTTTCTTTAAAGAAGCTCTTCAAACTGGGCACCATCAACGGATAGGCAAGCCAAAGGTCTGGACTCCCACTCTCTGTTTGTAGCAGCACTTAGGTGGCAAAGTCAACATCTAGGCAGGCTAGATATTCGACGTTCCAGATCTTCGACTGAAGCCACGGGATTAAGGTTACTGTACACTTTATTTTTTAGATATCCCCACAAAAAATGGACAAAAAATGCACAATTTTATGGACTGATGAATCAAAGTTTACCAACAATGGCCTTCTTAATCGTTGGAACTTTAGAATATGGGCAGAAGAAAATCCACAAGTTACCTTCGCCACACGCCATCAGGTTATTTTTTCTACAAACATTTGGTGTGGAGTTTGAGGAAACCAACTAATCGGCCCATACTTCTACAGAGGGAACTTAACTGGTGAAAGGTATCTAACTTTTTTAAGAGACATTTTGCCAGTTCTGCTTGAAGATGTTCCTCTAAAACGTCGGCTAGATATGTATTTTCAACAAGATGGTTGACCGGCACATAATGCGAGAGTTGTACGACGTTACCTGGACAGAAATTTCCATGAAAAGTGGTTAGGAACTCATGGTCCGATCCAATGGCCACTCGAAAATCTCCTGGAATTAAAACGCCCAATGACCCTATTTTTGTGTGGGGATATCTGAAAAAATAAATGTGTACATTTTTTTTAGAGGCTCAAGTACTATAAAAATATGCAAAAAAAAATATAATGTTCCATTTGAAAAAAAAAGTTGGATGCTGTACCTCGGGATATTGGGGTTTAAAAAAATGGATCAATCACTGAAAATAAACTAGACTAAAAATGATTAAATACGTGTTTTCTATTTTTTCGAAATTTCCCGCCGTTTAAAAAAAAAAAGGGTGGAGCATATAACTCTGGTCACCCTATATATAAAATTATTATTTTTTTAAAATAATATTCAAAAAACATATAAAATTATATAAATATACAGGCCTTACGTAATATTAGGGACACTGCAAGGAATAGCTAAAAACTCCAGGTCTAAGAAGTTTTTTAACTGAATATTATGAGAAAATTTTGTGGGTGGTTAATATCAATTTTTTTTTTGTTCCATCAACATATTAGCATCAACATACTTAGAAAGATATTACCACCAACATATTAGAAAGATATTAGCACCAACATCTTTAGAAAGCTTTGCAATAGAGAACTGAGACAGCCAGATTAACTGTATCCGGTGAAATAGAAACAAAAATATGAAACACTCACACTTCCAATATTGCAATTAATACAATTTAATAGACAAATTTTATACAAACGTTTAGTTGGGGTTGGCCATTAAAAATCTAGTATTTATACATTACAGTGGCACTTTAGTGGACTTCATGGCAGCGCCCACTGACTCAACAAACAAAGCTGGTAGCGGCAGTTCAAGTTTAAACCTAACTGACAGGTACCCCAAAACTCACTAAATCAATTTTTGTCTAATAAAAGTGATGCTTTCCCAGTGTGCAGTTAACATTGCAAGCAAAAAGAAAACAGTTTTACTTGTTTTCCAGCAAATTCCAAATATCTCAAAATCTAATTGTATAAAGTCGCACTTCTCTTCCTGTTTACCAGATTTTCTACAAATTTAGAACTCCTGCAATGCTTCTAATGTATCCTATTAATATTGTACAGGTAGTAGAACTACACCTATACATAACTGAGAGCAAAGAAAATGCAAATTTAATATTCCCTTTGGGGCAGGGGATCTCAAGAGGATACGGAAATTGTTTGAGGAAAACTCCATCAGGTCTATATTACGATAAGAACTAGTGTCAAATCGTCAGGCCTTAAAATACACGGAAATGATTGTACGGCTTGACCAGAGGGATCATTTAGACAAAAAATAATTCTTTTCTTTCTCTACGTTTCGGGTATTATTGGTGCCTTTCTTCAGAAGCTCTGAAAAATTATTTGATAAAATTTTGATTTTTTACAAAGTAATTAATGAGAAATTACAAGAATTTACAGAAATTACACAAGAAGGAAATTAAAAAAATCTGATATGAATCACTAGCACGATTCTTCCTTACTGCAGTTTGCAGAATTATAATTGACAAATTTTCTTCAAACTTACAATTAGTTTATTGTGTGACATCACATCAACAGGAGCAGCTAAACTTGAAATGACTTTTTGGAGAAAAGCGTAACCCCCCCCCCCCCTCTCCCAAACTTCTTTAAATAAACTTTCTCGGGAAAAAGTTTGCAGCAAACTGGAAGAGGCTCCGCATTTATAGTCGCTGTAACAAATTTAATGAAATCAGTTATTGAAAATCGCAAAAACTTCTTGTTCTTCTTTTTTCCTTACGCCATGAATTCGGCTATTCAGCCACTCTACATCGCTCAGCCCAGTAGGGCTGCGCTGGCGATTGATAGTTCGTTTAGTTGCATATCCAGGGAGCACGTGAGAACTTCACAATCCACAAGAGTAAATGATTATTTTAGGAAAAAACGTATTTCTTTAATAAAAAAAGTATGTAAAGTAAAGAAAAGCAATAAAAAGTAATATTGATTAGAAAGGAAACTCAAAATCCTTTCCTTCATACAAGTAACGGTCGAGAAGAATCTTCCATAATTGATTAGAAAATGAATGAGTTCATGTGAAAGTTTACCCACATGTTGGTGATTATAACTATTAAATAGCCATTCATCTTTAAAAAATGGTAATTTAAGATAAAGCAATCTCTTTGCGTCCTCTTGGTAGCGCCATTAAAGGAATGAAATATTCGTGATCTATTCCTTTAAAGTAAATTTACCGGAAGATAACGCCAACAGTTTATTTCAAACTGATCATAAATAAAAAATATGTAAAAATGAATAAGCCGTGATGAGAATCTATCGTTACCACACTGTTCTTATGAAATTTGAAAAGATCTTTTAATAGAAGTGATGAGAGAGGGCCTGAACTATTGAAAAACATGTGAAACACGTATAAGAATTTTTGAAGCAATGAGATACATACGTGTAACGCTCACATACATTCTGATTGACATTTTTTTCTACTTCACACTAGATTATTTAAACTCGCCGGTGTTAGGGGTAAAGTAGTTGAAATTGTAATAACTATTATTATTTAAAACAATGTGGAATAAGGTCAAATTAAGTTGGAAATGTGTCAGCTTGTAGTGTAGATGTTGAAAGAAACACTAAATGTTTTTGTCTGTGACTCCAATTGTTTATGTTGGTCTGACAATAGTCTGTATCCATATTACGTGATGATGTATATGTAGAAAGTCTATGCATATAGTTAGAGGTGAGCCGGTACCGCTGGCGGACTCATAATCGGTACCCGTTGATCAGCACGTGTCTTGTATTGTGAGCCCTAATAAGAGACTAGATGCATCATTATGTTCACACTTCGTGATACCGCTCTACCTCCTTACCGCCTTCATCTGTCTCGTGGATAACCATTACACATGGGTTGGGCACCCTACTGATTCCAACATTTAACCAACCTTACATCCCAGGTCCCTTTCATAATTACTTAATTTTATAATGATACTTTGCATTGTATTATCACTAAATTCAGCTGAAATTGTTTAAACCAAATGGAGAGACAATTATTTCCTGTGCACTTTGGAGGAAACCTTACCAAGTTCTATTCCCCCAAAGTCATCTAAAGGTCAGTATTAAGAAATACAGTTTCTGGCATAGTCGCCTTAACTCCCCTTTTCAGCAGCATCAGACAGTAAACCATCAATAATCCAATCCAAACTTTATAATTCTGTGTAGTTAAGTACGCGATGGTGCATTTTCCTAATTGCGTTTTTATCAGAAATAACGCTTTGAGGTTCCCTGAGTACAAAGAAATATTTTAGCGAGTGCGTTGTACACATACGTACTGTTGTGTGTATTATGTATTTTATGTATTGTATGTATGTATGTATGTAATATGGTCGATAAAAATCTTTCTTGAGTAGGAAGAACAAAATATTTTTATAAAACATTAACATTCCATCAATCAATTTCTGGACTCCCGCGCGGAGGACCCGGGTCCAAGTCCAGCTGTGCAGCCCTTAGATTTTTTCTTACTAGGAGCCTCTACAGCTCATTGTCCGGTGATGGACAATGTTGTCTGTAACGAGAGAACACTGACCGGAAGGCCAATGACAATAGATGTTGACGCACCTTAAATTAAAAAAAAATTAATCCATTACGATATGATTATAATATAAACTGATAATTCTATAATTTAAAAAAAAATTCAAGGGTGGGTCCCACCTACATATGTATGTAGGTATGTACTAAGGAATAGTAAATTTAGTATGTATGTATGTGCCGAGTATGTATGTATGTCAGTATTTGTTTTTTTTATGTATGTATGTGTGTATGTATGTATGTATGTATTTTTTTTTTTTTTTTTTTATTCCTTTATTTTCAACATGCTCCACAATATGTATTACATGTTTGTTATCTTACATATTTTACAGAGTTACATTATAATCAACAAACTGTTTTCTTAACACTTCATTGCTAATAATAATGCAATACACAATAATAGATAATAAACAAAAGAATAAACAAAGAGTACAGTATAAACCATAAAAATAGATTCAAAAATAGATTCACCACTTTTTTTTTTATATTTTTTTTTTATAATTTATCAAAATCAATCTTACTAACGAACTTTACAAATGTATGAAAAAGTTCACTACTTATTAAGTTCTTTGAAATCGGCCAAATATATCCCAGTAAAGCGGTCTTCTTAATGAGCTCAGCTCTTTTACTTTCCAGCAGTGGGCAGCAGTATAGCAAATGGTCCACCGTCTGCTCATGACCATCATTACAGGACATATTGCCGTCGGCAAAATATTGAATCTGGTCAAATAGAAACGCATGTTACCATGACCGGACAGTATCTGCGTTAGCTTGAAATCCGGCCTAAAATCAGGGAGCTTCAGCCGCTCATATACAGAAGGGAAAAACTGTCTAGTTAACTGTCCCTTGGTAGAATTTTTCCAAAGCTGGTCCCACTCCTGAAAACTATGCTCATTACAATGGCTGTGTAAACTCGATAGGGGATTCCTACTGTAACTTTCTTCAAGCTCCAGATTCAATGCAGCCTTTTTTGCTAGGGAGTCAGCTCTTTCATTTCCAGCAGTCCCAATGTGTGCTTCCGTCCAACTGAAGCGAATTTCGGCTTTTTCTTTGAGCTGATTTAGCAGTTCTCTAATATGGAATGGCAGAAATGTTTGCTTCTTCTTATTTGCCAGTACATCCAAAGAAACTTGTACCAGAATCACCCAGAACTTGTATCCAGAAGAACTTGTACATCCAAAGAAACCAGTCAAAATCAGCACCTCCCGCCGCCATTCTCCGAGTTCAAGGTCCACCAGCCATTTGAGCGCCTCCAGTATTGCAAATAATTCAGCCTGATTATTTGAGCACAGAGGGCCCAATCTGAACTCTGCCTCAGCCATTATGCTTCCATCAAATACACCACAAAAGCACACCCAACTTTATCCAAAATACGACTGCCATCCGTATATATATATAAATCTGCAGGTGGTAACAAGTTTGGATCCGTCTCAACGATTTTCAAGGCATTACCTGTGGCAGGGTGAGGCCAACACCTGAAAGGAACCGGCAAATCCAAATTTTCTACACTTATTCCACTCACTTTCCTTCCACGCACAGCCAACCCTTCCATTGCCAGTTGTTTAGCCTTGACATATATTGGACAAATTCCTGCCAAAATACAAGCAGCGTCGTGTGATATTGTTCTATAACCTCTAATCATCCGTATCGCCATTACACGTTGGATACTGTTCAACCTCCTTCTGTTGTATGTCCGATCTAGCCCATCAATCCAAATAGGAATCCCATACAGCACCATCGGGATGAAAGCTCCTTCATATATTACTCGGAGTGCATCCTGGCCCAAACCCCAATGCACTTTAGCTGACCTTGAGAGTGTATTTACAAAACCTATACATTTATCTGTCACTGCTTTAATGTGGCTATTCCAGTTCCAGGCACTATTTAGAGTAACGCCTAAATATTTAAATTCTTCTACCACTTTCAACTGGAAGTTATTTACTTTCAGGCACAAATCGACAGCTGATAGTCTTCGTGCCACATAGAGCACACATGACTTTTCCTTACTGAAATTAATTCTGTTAATTACCGACCAGTCTGATATTTGTTTCAAAATGTCATTAGCTTTAACTTCTAATTCGGCTATGCTTCTTCCAGCTACCATTAGAAGATAATCATCAGCAAATGCTACAGCGGTACTATTTGGAGGATAGGCCAATTTCAGCAGAGAATCAAATTGTATAATCCAAAATCCTGGTCCGCTACATGACCCCTGTGGACATCCTCTAGTTACCTTCCGTTTAACCTCGCAGGTTTCCATTTTTAGACGAGCTGACCTTCCGGAAAAATAATCTTCTGTAAGTTTATATAAATTTTTTGGGCATTTATATACTTGAAGTTGCCAAAGAATTGCTGGCCACCAGGCCGCATCAAATGCCCCCTCCACATCCAAGGAGATCAGTAGGACCTGCATCTTGCTGCTCAAGCTCGATTCAACGAAATCCTTAACAGCCAACAGTGCGTCTGTGGTATTAGATTGGGGTTTGAATCCGTACTGTTTATCGCTTAGAATATTTTGCTGGTATAGGAAGTGCATGATACGATTAATCATTAGTTTTTCAAGCAATTTCCCAGCCGTAGGCAAAAGGCATATTGGACGATACTTAGCTGGGGTTTCGAGTTTTTCTTTCCTGGCTTCAAGATTGGCACAACTTTTGAGGACTTCCATAGCTTTGGAAATATGCCTCTGGACAAACATTCATTGTAGATGGCCGTAATTAACTGAGGAATACATTGAAATACTTTCTGAAGTATGTAATTAGTAATACCATCCTCCCCAGGAGTCTTATGAGGGTGAGATTGTAGCAATGCGATCCCTACCTCATCCACTGTGAATGGAACGTCGTTAGCTGTTTCGATTTCTTTTTTAACTAATTGTCTTATATCTAAATGCATTTCTTCATCCTCTGAAACTATGTCTTTTGGTATAAATTTGTCCATAATTATTTCCAAAGTTTCTTTCAAATCAGTTGTATACGATCCACTGGGTGTTTGTATTGTGGTCAGAACAGTAGCAGGCTTAACTTTGCCCGCAGCAGCTTTATACGCGATTCCCCATGGGTTATTCTTATCTGTATTAAGGCAAAAGGTCCTCCATGAATCCATTTTTGCTGTCTTAAGTTTTGTTTTATACTCGTTCTTTATCTGGTAATATTCTCTTTTAAGTTGTTCACGCATTTCGGCATTATTTCTGGTACGCTGGTATCTTCTACGTTTATAATTGACCTGCTTTCTGATATTAGTCAATTCTCGAGTCCACCATGGTACAGATTTTTGATTGGGGCGATTGCTCTTCCTTACGACCGGAATAGTGTCCAAGCAAGCCTTTTCGATAACAGAAGACAAACATTCGACCTGTTTCTCAAGATCTGGACACCATTGAATTTTTCTTATTAAATCACTCTCATTAAATACATCAGTTTTATTGCCACCCTTGTTATCATGTGACCGTTGTATATCGTTTGTTAAATATAATTTTAATTTACTCTCAAATAATTCCCAATCAGCTTTATAACTGTTAAATAAATAACCAGAATTAATACATCCACAGTTCGTTTTGTGAACATTGCCAATCTGAAAAGTTATATAATTATGGTCTGACGCACTTTCTTCTGTTTCGAGAGTCCATTCAGAAACCAATTTTAACATAATTTCACTAGCTACCGTGAGATCTATATTACTAGACCCGTTCATAGTTTCAAAAGTAGGCATTTGTACATCCTCATTTAAAATATAAAGCGCTTTAGCGGCCAAGAAAAGTTCAAGAAAAACCCCTCTAGAATTTGTAAGGTGGTCGAACCAAGCAACAGATCGAGAGTTACTGTCCATGGCCAAGAGGTAACCATCACCTGGTTTCACCTGTGTTAGTAACGTATCAACAGTTGACAACTGTTCCTCTATATCTGTATCATATTCGAGATACAGACTAGCAGCCCAAAATTTTATTGTCCCTCCATCAGTGATAAATTCCGCTAATACCATGTCCTCATTAGATACTTTCGAATTCATAATTACATCTATTTTTCTATTTGTCACTATTATTGCTGCCCTTTTTTTACCACTCCCCCTCTGTAAAATTCTATAAGTCAGCGGAAATCCAGCGACTGAATTATTTACATTATATGGTTCTTGTGCAAAAATTACATCAATATTTCGTTTTAAAATATAATTACAAAGATTAAGAGTGGCTTTATACGATTTCTGCAAGTTTATTTGTAAACAATTTAAACTAGTTTTTGAATAAGTAACATTATATTTATTACGGTTCATAGATAATATTTTGTTTACGTCTGGCAAGACAGCTGAGGTATGAAGGGCACAGTTTATCTAAGGCACTGTGACATGAATCAACCTTCTTATTGTTTGGGCAGTATTTATTAAATTGTTCACAATTTATGCATTTATATGAATTTTTATCGTTCTTATTGAGAGTACATTCTTTAAGCAAGTGATTGTTAGCGCACAATGGACATATAGGTGTACCACGGCAGTTCGTAGTGTTGTGATTAAATTTACTGCAAGTGAAGCATCTCAAAATGGATACATAATCTTCAGCTCGGCACATATTCCACATCAATTTTATTTTCTTATCTAGAATTTTCTTTCTTAAGGTAGGATTTATTTCAATTATTAAATGACGAGAATTGTTTTTTCTATTCGTTATTATGAATTTAATTTCAATTGTATCAGATGAATTAGTAAATAATTCAGAGTTTTGAGCCCTAATTATTTCAACAGCATTTTCTTTAGTGATCTCTTCCGGAATATTAAATACAATTAATCGGGGATTTAATTTTTTAACGGGTACAGCTTTGAAGTCTTCAATTTTATTTACCTCATCACAAAATGTTTTAATATTATCGATTTTATCCGATTTAATTATAACCTTGCCATTAGATAAACTTTTCATTGTTGTTATCCCTATCTTCTAATTTAGAGGGATCAATTTTAGCTTTAATGCTTTTCTTTGCCTCTTCTGCATTTATATTTTTTTCATTACTAATTATAGCAGAATAAGTAGGTTTATCCTTACCTGAAACATACAATTTAGCTGGTATTGACTTGGCCACTTGAGCGAAAGTTGGTTGTGGTGTTACATAACTACACACTCTTTGTCTACCAATTTCTTTTTTAGCGTTTCTAACTCACATTTTAAATTCTCAAAAACTTTATTAAAGTCTCTAATAGCACAAAAAATGTTCTTTTTTAAATCCTTACGTAGATTTCCACTTTCTTGAGTAACATTTTTTAAAAGATTAATTGCACATTCAAATAGCACATCATTATTAGTCGCCATCTTGTAATGTATGTATGTATGTATGTAAGTATGTATGTATGTATGTATGTATGTATGTATGTATGTGTGTATGTATGTATGTATGTATGTATGTATGTATGTATGTATGTATGTATGTATGTATGTATGTATATATTGTATGTATGTATGTATTGTATGTATGTATGTATGGATGTATTGTATGTATGTATGTATTGTATGTATGTATGTATTGTATGTATGTATGATGTATGTATGTTTTTTTTTGTTTTTTTGTTTTTTTTTAGACAACTTTATTCAAACATGTTCCATTTACAAATTACATGTAAATATAACAATAATTATTATACAAATACAAATAATTTATGTTTACACGGAATAATCATAATAAATATTAAATAATCATTCTAATACAGACTTTAAACAATTACACATTTAAACATTAAACAATTATTACACATTTAAACATTAAACAATTATTAAACAGACTATATAACAATTATATATATATATATATATATATAAACTAGATATAAAAAATTGTATTTAATCATAATATTAATAGAAATATAATAGAATATTGAAATTATATACAAAATTCGTCAAATGCAATTTACAAATAAAATTCGCCAAACAACACCAAATGATTTTTTTTTTTTTCTTATTTACTATCGGCAATAGATATGGTTCTGTCACTTTAAAACTTGCTACTTATCTACTATCTACAGAACAATATTGTTAAGGAAGTGAACAAATATTTTGCAGAACTTCTTAGATATCAGCTGTTGTTTTCCAAGAGGCCAGCCTTCTCCCGTGGTTACAGCCGTTCTTATCAGGTCCGATCTTTCTCTTTGAAATCTCTCACAGTCAAATATAATATGATCCCAAGATTGAATTGGACCATATTCTGAGCAGCTGCACAATGCACTTTCAACAAGGCCAAATCTGTGCAAATATGCTAAGTTTTTTCCATGTCCGCTGATAGCCTGTGTAAGCTTAGGGTCTATTGTAAAATAGCTTGCTAATTGTCTGTCGCGAACACATGGAAAATATTCTTTTGTTTCCATTCCATTTTTTGTTGCCTTCCATTCCGCCTCCCATTTGAGGTAGGAGTTTTCCTTATTAAAGGATTTTAGCGTGGAAACAGGAGCTCTGGAATAGACTGTAGGTAGAGCGCTATGTGCGGCCTCCTTTGCAAGAGCGTCTGCTCGCTCATTCCCCTCGATTCCACAATGAGCTTTTATCCATGTTAAGTGCAGAGTCCAACCTTCCAGCCAAAAATTGCGCAAATGAGTTCTTATTTCTTCCAATAAATATAATTTTTTGAGAGGATTTTTCAAGCTTAATATCGATGCCATGCTGTCAGATTTGATGATTGAAGTTTTTGTCTTAATGTCTTTTTGCCCCTGTAACCATTTCAAATGGCAAATAGTTCCGCCTGGTTATTCGAGCACATTTCAGCCAATTTGAATTTTGATTCAAATACACCTACCTCTCCCGAGCTGTATACCACAAAGGCACAGCCAACCGATCCCTCTATCTTACTTCCATCAGTGTGGATAATATACTGATATTGACCGCACATGTTATCTTCTATATCCGTGATTACCCGAGAATTAAGGGCTGGGTGGAGCCAGTCTTTATGAGGAACAGATTCTTCTGTCTCACACGCTGTTATTGCTATTTCCCTAGAGTGGGCTACATTTTTAATTTGTTCGTACAATTTGACATGTTCCATCGCTTTTAAACATATGGGTACTAAATCTGCAATTACGCATGCGGCTTCATAAGAAATTGTTTTGTAACCTTTAATTATTCTTATAGCCATTAATCTTTGAAGAGTACGCAGTTTTTTGCGATTGTACTTAACTTCAAGGGCCTGGCTCCATGCGGGAATTGCATACAAAAGAAGTGGTAAAGTTGCTCCTGTATAAATAATTTTAAGCGCTTCACTTTTTATTCCCCAATAAACTTTTGCAGTTCTTGAAAGTCGATGAACAAGTTGTGAACATCTTGTAGTTACATAATGAACATGAGCGTTCCAGTTAAACTTTTTGTCAAATAAAATGCCTAAATATTTCAACTCTGATACTAACTCCAGTCTCTCATGGTTTAAGAAAACTGAAATATTTTCATGAGTCCTCTTTCTGCTGATATGTAGTACTTTTGACTTTGATGGATTAAAGAACATTTTATTCCTTCCAGCCCAGCAGTGCACTTCATACCTAGTCGAGTTAGCCATCATTTCTATCTCCTTAGCCGATTTCGCACTTATAAGGATCAACAAGTCATCTGCAAATGCTATTAGTTTTATATTTGAAAAGAACTGCAATTTCAGTAGCGAATCGTATAGTAGTATCCAAAATCCAGGGCCGCAACACGACCCTTGAGGGCAGCCTTTAGTATATTTTCTAGTTACTGAAAATGTATTGCATTCTATAATTCCATATCTTTCAGTGAAATAATTTTTTGTTATACTATATAAGTTCAACGGACATTCAAATATTCGCAACTGGTTCAGTATCGCAGGCCACCCAGCCGCATCAAATGCTCCCTGCACGTCTATGATATGAGGATGACATCCTCTTTTCTTTCAATTCTATTTGATATAAACTCTTTGGCCTCCATGATTGCATCGGTGGCATTACGCTGCGGAATAAAGCCATACTGATTACAACTGATCATTTGTTTGCTAAATACATAGTGCATAATTCTATTTATTATCAATTTTTCTAAAATCTTTCCTCCAATCGGTAATAAACTTATAGGTCTAAATTTAGAACAATCTTCCAATGAAACTTTGCCTGGTTTCACAATAGGAATTATCCTAGCTACTTTCCAAGTATTGGGGAAAACTCCTCTATTTAGACATTCATTGAACAGTGAGGTAATAAATAAGGGAAAAATCCGACATATATTCAGAAATATTTCACTATTAAAACCATCTCTTCCAGGAGCTTTGTTAGGGTTCATAATTTCAACAACATTTAAGACTTCGTCCTCAGTAAATGGAATATCGTTTTTTGTGAGAAGAGGCTCTTCAACAACACGTCTAATCTGCTCATGTGTGTCTTCATCATTGTCTGTACTATCAAAGGGAACAAATTTATCCATCATCAATTCTAGAGTTTCTTGTAGATTGGTTGTAAACTCACCGTCATCTTTTTTAAGACTTGTCAAGATCTCTGAGCTCTTTAACTTACCTGCAGCAGCTTTGTATATGTAATTCCAGAGCTTTATTAGTAAGATTACAATATTCTCTCCAAGAATCCATTTTGCATTTAATTAATGTATCAGAATACAGCTTTCTGCAGTGGTAATAGTCTCTTTTCCTTTCTTCCCTTAATTGCTGATCTTTATAAGTTCTCTGATATTTCCTTCTTTTTCTATTCACTAGTTTCCTCTGTTCACTTAGTTCATTATTCCACCAGGGTACAGATTTCTTATTGATATATTTTTTATTACCAAATTTGACTAATGATTTATCACAAGTCTGGGTAAGAACGTTTTGAAATTGCGAGACGAAGGCATTCAAATCAACGTTATTTTGTACATATTCACTTAATCTTTTGTCAAGGTTAGTAGGTGATGAAAAATCAGATGTGTTTTCCTTTCCAATAATAGTGGATAGATTTTTAATTAACTCATTTTTAAAAACGTCCCAATTGGCAGTTTTGGTCTGATATCTAAAAATGTTACTGTTTTTATTTAAATTTTGATGATTTGAATTTCCAATATTAAAAGTTATATAACTATGATCAGAGAGACTATCTTCCATACTTATAGTCCAATCATTGATATAAGGCATCATAGAATAATTAGTAATAGTTAAATCTATATTGCTAGCTCCTCTACTTGTATGAAACGTATTAAGTTCTGTATCTTCATTCATCACGAATAAGTTTTTGGAGGAGAGGAATGAATCGAGTTCAAATCCCTTTTGATTGGTAATATTATCAAACCAGACTTCGGATCTAGAATTAGAATCCATGCAAATTATAAGTTTTCTATTTCTAAAAGCATGAATAGTATCAGTTATTGCATTAAAATCGTCATTCAGATCACGATTATAATCTAAATACATAGAAACTCCAATAAAGTGTAAATCGTTAAATACAATTTCAATTACAACTGTATCTTCATTTGATAAATTTGAGAATAGTATTGAATCAATATTTTTATTGTTCACTAAGACAGCTGCTCTTTTTCTGTTTTCTCCATTAAAATAAATTTTCATGTTATTAGGAAAACCTACGATTTTATTATTGACACAATATGGTTCTTGTATAAATATTAGGTCTAATTTAGTATTAACAATTAATTCTAATAAGTTACTAGTAGCAGCTCTTGATCTCCTTAAGTTAATTTGTAAGCAATTTAATTCTGTATTATTAGTTTTCATATATACCACACCTATGTAGGATCTTTAGAGGCTGTTTGGCCTGGAGATTCATACCGATAGAATGGCAACAGGTGAAGGTCGTGTTCCTCCCGAAAGTAGGGAGATCGGTAGATCAAACGCCAAAGTCGTTTAGGCCAATAAGCCTGTCCTCCTTTCTGTTGAAGGGGATGGAGAGGATGGTTGACAGGTTTATAAGGGACGAGATCTTGAGGATTAATCCTCTCAATAATCGCCAATATGCCTATCAGGCAGGGAAGTCCGTAGATTTGGCTCTGGACGACCTAAATAGGCTACTCCAGAAGTCGCTTGACGACAAGGAAATTGCGGTAGTCACCTTTTTGGATATAGAGGGCGCCTTTAATAATGTGTCCTCAGAGTCTCTTGTTGGTGCACTGACAAGAAGGGGCACGCCCCCTACAATTAGTCAGTGGATAAGGACTAGTCTTTTGGGAAGGACTAATATAGCCACCATCGACAATTCATCTCTTGTGGCCAGGGCGAGTAGAGGCTGTCCGCAGGGAGGCGTTTTGTCGCCATTGCTGTGGACGTTGTTAGCCGATGACATCCTGACCAAATTAACCGCGGAAGGCTTTCATTGCCTAGGGTTCGCGGACGATCTGGCGATCGTGGTGAGGGGGCGGTTCGCGGTAACCGTCTCGGAGCGCACTCAGGGGGCGCTCAATATTGTGAACAAATGGTGTAGAGCGGAGGGTCTCTCCATCAATCCCCACAAAACTCAAGTGGTTCCTTTTACAAGGAAGAGAAATTTACAAGGCTTACAACAGCCAATGCTCGGAGGGGTCGCGATCCCCTTTGCCATGGAAGCCAAATATTTGGGGGTCACTTTTGACCGAAGGCTGACATGGAATTCCCATATTAATATCATCGCACACAAAGCCAAAATCGCCATGGGTAGGTGCAGGAGGCTATGCGGTAAAAGTTGGGAATTAAGTCCGAAGATGGCTCTGTGGATTTATACCTGTGTCGTGAGACCAATGGTAACCCACGGGGCGGTGGCGTGGTGGACAAAGACCTTGCAGATGGGGGGCCGGGAGCGCTCGGAAGTATTCAAAGGCTGGCCTTTTTGAGTACGACGGGTGCCATGATGACTACCCCCACTGCGGCCTTGGAGGTCCTGTTAAACCTTCCACCACTCCACATCTACGTCCAAGGCGTTGCAAGAGCAGTTGTGGCACGACTACAACAGGGACAAGCGCCCATTTATCCCAGGCACACTGGGAAGCATCAAGACCTACGGGAGGAGCTGGAGGCGGACCCGATTTTGGGCCTGCCTACGGATATGATGACTCATAGGTATGACTTCCAAAAACCCTTCAAAGTCTTGATATTAGACAGAGGGGCATGGAAGAATGGGCCGCCAATTACAGGCGAATCTATGTGGTACACGGACGGGTCCAAGATGGGTGACGGAGTGGGAGCCGGCGTGTACGGGGCTCATCCGAGATGTAATATCTCGGTGAGCCTGGGAAGGCTAGCTACGGTCTTTCAGGCGGAGCTAGTCGCGATTATTATCTGCGCCGCCGAAATAAGAAGACGGGGAGTGCATAACTCCAGAGTCGTCATTTATTCGGATAGCCAGGCTGCTCTGCGGGCAATTGACTCGTGGGAGATCAGCTCAAGGCTGGTGTGGGACTGCCTAGGTGCACTCAGGAAAATTAGTAGCCATAATAAGGTCTTCCTGGTTTGGGTACCTGGGCACTCGGGTCACAGAGGCAATGAGGCGGCGGACCGCCTGGCCCGGGAGGGTTCAATGGGAGCGCTTATCGGGCCGGAGCCGTTCTGTGGTGTCTCAAGATGCCTCAGGAGTGCATCCATTACGCTATGGATGCAGGACCGATCAAGGGAATGGTGGGTCAAAACTCCAGGCCAGAGACAGGCGAAAAAGTTTATCTATAGCTACTCGCCCAAGCTAACTGCAGAATTACTCCAACTAGGCCGGGTGGCCATAAGGATAGCAGTTGGCATTCTCACTGGCCACTGTAGATTAAATAAACACATGCATCGCATGGGCCTGGCAACGGATAGCCTGTGCAGGTTTTGTCAGGAAGAAGAGGAGACGGCACTGCATGTGGTATGTCAGTGCAAGGGGCTGGTCTGGCTAAGGTACCGCCTCTTTGGTAAAGAGAAGCTGGTGCCAACAAGCCTCAGCCAGGGCCCTCTCTCGGACCTATTAAGTCTTTTAAGGCAAGCAGGACTCGAGAGGGTGCTCTGATGGCAGGTGCTCTGATTGACCACCTGGGAGCCCCCCCCCAATTCCACAGTCCGGTTAAGGACAGGATAGGGGGAGGGTCTCCAACTAGGGGGGTGCCACAATAGATCCTTGGGGTGTCGCGGTGGCGTAGGCTGAGTAGCCATTCCCCCGGTAGAATCTATCTATCTATCTAGTTTTCATATTTTTCATAACCTTATGTTTGTACCCCTGATTACTAGTTACCATAATCGATATTCTTACTAAGTGCAGTGACTCTATCGATGTAACATTGGCATTGTTTACTAACAGAAGAATGTTTAGGGTTATATTACAAAACTGCTTTAGAATAATTGTTATGTATATTGAATTACAGTTAATAATAATTGAATACAGTTAATACATTCATATTTATCAGGTGCTACATTGCAGCCCTTATGGGAATGATTGCCTGCACAATTTGAACAAACCGTATTATTTTTGCATACCCCAGAATGATGACCAAAACGACAACAATTGTAGCAGCGTAACACTGAAATATGATCTATCTCTAGCTCTGCAAATACTCCACATCAACTTTATTCCTAAATCTAATATTTTCTGCCTTAATGTAGGATAGTAGAGAGGAAATGCGGGAGCTGGGACACCTTTTATGGGCTGCCAATCAGATTGCAGCGAATTGGACGAGCTCCTAAGCCACGCCCACTTACCCCCACCCCTCTCCAACTGACCAATCGCCGAACTGGATGAGCCCTTAGACCACGCCCACTTACCCCCACCCCTCTCCAACTGACCAATCACCGAACTGGATGAGCACTTAGGCCACGCCCACTTACCATGATTCCAGGACAAAATATGCGGCGTTTTTCCTATGTGTGCGGCGTTTTTTCCTATGCGGCGTGGCATAGAGTACTCTTGTCTTTTTATGTGGCGCATGTGGAGCATGTGGCGTAGTATTGTGCGGCGTTTTCCCTATGCGGCGTGGCGTAGAGTACTCTTGTCTTTTTATGTGGCGCATGTGGAGCATGTGGCGTAGTATTGTGCGGCGTCTATGCGGCGTGGAGTACGCTTTTCTGTGACGTCAAATTCATATTCTCGCTAAAACATGGAAAAATACTAGTTTTGTACATACTTGCAATAGAAAATGTCTCAACATAGCCGAACATTGCCGAAGATAACCGAACTGAAATCGACATTTTGTTCTGACAGGCAGGTAATAAAACATATTTGATGACGTCACTCCATTGCTAAACTTAATTCACTTATACTGAGCATGTTAAAGCCTGTCTATTTCATATTCTCGCCAAAACTTGGAAAAATACTAGATTTTGCGTCATACTGTATTGCATTTTGAGAAATACAGTATTGCGTCATACTGTGCAACATGACATGTCTCAACATGTTCATTTTAATTTATTTCTTACTCTTGCTAAAACATCGAAAAAAATAAAATACTAGATTTGTACGTATTGTGTCATACCGTGCAACATGACAACAGAACTGAACCTCCATCTAGCAAAACAATCTACTATAGTAACGTTTATCCCCACTCCTATGACGTCATTGCTAGTTGGGGCATGCGCATATCTGCCGCCGCCTTATAGATTAGAAATATCGATTTTATTATATTGTATAACAAAACCACTGCCTTTTCAATATATTATTCGTGTGACGTCACAGCCAATACCATTGCCACTGCCTTATTTATTACCACTGCCTTCTAGACAAATCCCCCATTCAGATAACGTCTCACAGCCTATAGTGTACCATTGCCAATCGCAATATATCAATTGCAAATATCGATTATCCATATTGATAATATCGATTTTATGAATATAATTTATTAATAGAAAACAACACTATCTATTACTTCTACCAGTTATTGCATCACCTTTTGAAATTAAACTTTGTACTAATAAAAAAAAAAATACATCTATTCTTACCTTAATCACTTTGTATTCTTTTGTTTATTGAACTTTGTAATCAAAACAACATATATCTTGCCTGTCCGAACATGTTAGTTACTTATTAAGAAAAATGCCCAGAAACTACAATGAGTCATCCAGGAAATGATTTATTAATACCTAATCCTATTATTTAAAAATAAAACTTTGTACTCATTACCTTTCTCGCCTGTCCGGACATGTTACCACAGGTCTTCTTAGCATGTTTCTTAATACTTAATCCTATTATGAAAAATGTAAGTATATACAATGACTCATCTAGGAAAAGTTTTATTTTTATTTATTTCTAACTTATCTTGCCTGTCCGGACATGTTATTACATGTATTTAAACATAAACTTTGCATTAACAGTATTATTCATTATAAAAGAAAAAAAATCTTATCTTAATCCCTATTTGTGATTTTTGTTTATTAAACTTTGAACTCAAATGAACATATCTTGCCTGTTCGAGCATGTTACTCACGTTACAATATTTTAATCCTACTATGAAAAAAATATTTGTATATACAATGAGTCATGAACACCTGCCCAACCTTGCAAAAAGTTTATTATTTTTCATTTCGAACATTGTTAATACTTAATCTTGTTAAGAAAAAAGTATGTTTATGATAAACAATGTTAAGAGATAAGGAGAATATTGAACACCACTAGAAGCTATCCCCACTATTCTAGTGACGTCATTTTCTCAACCAATCAGAATGTAGAACTATTGTATCTCGGTTATGCGCACTAGCTAATGGAATTTCGGCTCTCACACGCTTAGCCAATAGGAATGCAGTATCTACATGCAGCTTAACAATCAATTATTTTCATCATAACCCAACTTTAACAAGTCATAAAGAAAAAAAGAGTTACTTACCCCATCCAACTGCCTGCTGCTCACATTTTAACACAACACACGCATTCCGAGATGCTGACAAACTCCAGAGAAAACTGCCCATCTATAACTTCTTATTTTCTCTCTATGACGTCACAGCCAATTTGCTGTCTTCTAAATCTACGACGCATGCGCAGTGATCGATCTAGCGAATGACCGATTTCACCACCTAATACGCATGCTCAAAACACTAGCCAGACATTAGAATTGCAAGTTTCAAACTTCTAAATCTACTACGCATGCGCTGTAATCTACGTATGAGAATACTTTTTACTTATATAACAAATAGGATTTCTACCTTCTGCGCAAGTGCTATTTCGCCATATATTACGCACGCACAACACTCAAGTTTTAGCCAATAGAACCTTTATACAGGTGTTGCAATCTGTGGAAGATATAAATATACTAAGCTAATGTGTGTATATGTATCGATCAAGCACAACGATTATACATATCAATCTAGTATATCGGTTATCATCGATTTATGAGAACACTTTTTACTTATATATCTATCTACATATAAAACAAAACCACTGTCCATTGTTTTATCAACTAAATTGATGACTCACCATGCAAGTTACAACAATTCTTGCCCATAAACAGCATACATATCCCCACCCCTCCATCACGCCACCCATTTTAGCCAAGAGTATTTCGAATATAATAAAAAAAGAAGAAGAAATACTCTTTTAATATCTGTGGTTATTATGAGTTACCATGCATGTCTCAACATGCCTGATCAAGCTTTAGCCAGCTACAGTTCACATTTCCTTTCTGCTATAATTTAATATACTCACCAAATTTTATATATGTTCCTTCACCATATATATTAAAATTCCATAGAATAAATAAATTAGTACCCATTTATTTAAATATTCACAAAAATAAATTATACAAATCACTCCAACTTTTATTTCATGTCTTATTTTTTTTTTTTTTTATTAAATTTTAACAACAAACGGCGTAAGCCTTATGGTTGAAGTCATTACATACATACAATTAAAAGTAAAGTAATACATGCTCATGTTAACACTTCATGTAATGCAAAAATGTAATTACATTTAAATGTAATTTTTCTTAATCTTGTTAAGAAAAAAGTATGCTTATGATAAACAATGTTAAGAGATAAGGAGAATATTGAACACCACTAGAAGCTATCCCCACTATTCTAAAAATTCTTTTTATCGGATCACACCTTGGACCGTGGCTATTCCTAATTTTTATTAATGACCTTCTACTAAGGATCTCGGATGTTGAGGTGCTGGCATTTGCGGATGACTTGAAGTTCTTCCAGAAAGTTGCTTCTCAGTCGGACTGCATTATAATTCAAGACACCCTCCGCATTATTTCTGACTGGTGCTGCAGTAATAGCATGGAGCTAAATGTTAAAAAATGCCAAGTCATTTCTTTTTATCGCAAAAAGACTTGTATATCTTATCAGTACCTCATTGATGGCAAACCATTGGAGAGGACTCGTAACGTTATGGCTTAAGTATATTTAGAGGGGTTATTTCATCGAAACAGCATGGATTCTTAAGTCAACGCTCTACGGTTACAAACTTGGCTTCATTTCTTCATTTTTTAGTAGGTGAAATTAGTAATGGCTTCCAGGTTGATGTGGTTTATACTGATTTCAGAAAGGCTTTTGACCGTGTGCCCCACTCCTTGTTGGTGAAGAAACTGGAGTTGCTAGGCTTGTGTGGTCCTATGCTGAAATGGTTATTTGTTTATCAAAAACCTAATGCAAAGTAGATATTTTCCTGCTGTTTGGTAGAAAAGCTCTCTTTAGCTGCTATCCATATGTTGTAGTACAAATTTAAGTTATACAAGCCACGGCAGCATATAACCTACCTTGTTGGATCATATATGATGTAACTTATCGCAGTGAAGATTAGAAATGACGTACCTTGTGTTACTTATTATGTAATTTATTTAGGTAAAATAAAAATAATAATAATAATGAAAATTTTTCTTTCAATGCCACCAATTCACGCACACAATTTCTCTAATCTTACAATATTATGGCAACACTTACTAGTTAGCTTATGAAATGCAAGTCCTAAATTTTGTGCTAATTATCATATGTATAATTCAGCCCCTATTCAGCCCCCATCTAGACTGTCTCAACTCACCCCTTCTAACAGGTCACAACACGTCTAAACAGTCATATATTTTTTCCCCTGTAACCTAGGTTTTTAGTCATAATCTATCGTGTTTTTTCAAGATTCAACATGTATTTTGCCTTTACATGCTGGAAATTTTGATTTTATTAACATACAATCTGAACTGTAAACAATGAAACGCATGGATAAGTTTCTTAGTCTTCTTAACTAAAAAATCTTATTTCTGTATATCTCATCCTTGTTTAGGTTCCAATATGTATGGCATAATATTCATGCCTGGCAATCTGTGTAGCTGGTCACATTATTTTTACAGTCAAGTATGCTTAATTTAAGATGTCTGTTCCGTAACTGGACCTGATGGGTGGTTCTAAATTCTAATCATTAATTCGAAGAAAGCAGTCTATTTTATTATATATTCGATCCAAAATTTGTTGTGCTTAGAAAATCCACTGTCAGAAAAGATGGCTGCAAGCAACTTGTTATAATTAAACTAATATTGAAAAATATCAAGTAGACTTCCATGACCAAACATTTTTTTCCCTTATAAATGTAATTTCAGTAAGAACCCTCCATAATATATTTAATGAAGCAAATCATAATTTATCTGAAACATTAGGTTGATTAAATATTTGGGATACACTATTGAATGCAAACACATTAAATAAAACACTAAACATTATCATATCTAACAACAACGACATGGATTATAGCATATGTATATCATGAAAACTTATGAAGAGATGTGAAAATTCGATGTAAAATCAAGAATAAACACAATAAAACTAAAAAACATTCTCAGTATTCATGAGCGGTAACATCGCTAAATATAATTTACTCGAAATAGCTTATGCATTTTCTTAAAAAGTAGTGCAGAAATGCGAAAATTCTTAGCAAAATTATTACTGTTACACAAAAATGACAGAACAAGAATACGAAAATCTTGGTAAATCCTACAGAATACAATATATTCTGTCCATTTACATTATGCAAGTCTTAAATGATAAGGTGGCTCATTGTTTACTGTTCATCAAATGAAATTTTATAAATATTCAGACATGAAAAATCAGGCACAAGCAGATGATTCAACAAGCCTATTTATAATTGGAGAGATATTTTTAAGTAAAATTCGAATTTTGAATGTACTCTGTCTAGTCAGCTTGTTAAAACGTGAGAAAACCATTGGAATATTTAAATAAAATACAAATGATGCTTTCTAACAAGTCCATCTAAATATAATAATAATAATAATGCGTTACTTTCTTGGCTGTTACGTCATAAAATTGGGCCAAATGCAATCTTTCTGGTAAAGATTGTATCAGCTGTGTCTCTCTAAATGACCAATTTGCTCTATTAAGTTTGGCTAACATTAAATGAGATCGAACAAACTTTAAAATTAGTACAATCTTGAAGTCCATGTATGAAAAAGTAGGAGAAAAGTAAATGTGAACATAAACTTGTAGTACAAAATTAAGGAAGTAACATACAAATGAATGTATCCAAAGGGCTGTTTCCCTCCATACACTTGCATGAAAACAAAAAAAAACTTGCAGATTAACCTTATTAATATAATGAATTCATGAAAAATTTAATTGCACCGCCTCAATATCTCATAAAAAATTGGGTTTCTAGAAAAGGTTATCTCGCAATTCTCTAGAATGTCTATAGATTGTTAAAGAAAAAGCGGAAATTTTTACTATAGTATTACGAAGAGCAAATCATCTAAATTTATCGTGTGAAATACAATCGTATTTCGAAATAATATCGTAATTCGAAATAATAAACTTGCAATTCTAATGGCTGGCTAGTGTTTTATGGAGGGTTCTTACTGAAATTACATTTATAAGGGAAAAAAATGTTTGGTCATGGAAGTCTACTTGATATTTTTCAATATTAGTTTAATTATAACAAGTTGCTTGCAGCCATCTTTTCTGACAGTGGATTTTCTAAGGACAACAAATTTTGGATCGAATATATAATAAAATAGACTGCTTTCTTTGAATTAATGATTAGAATTTAGAACCACCCATCAGGTCCAGTTACGGAACAGACATCTTAAATTAAGCATATTTGACTGTAAAAATAATGTGACCAGCTACACAGATTGCCAGGCATGAATATTATACCATACATATTGGAACCTAAACAAGGATGAGATATACAGAAATATTTTTTAGTTAAGAAGACTAAGAAACTTATCCAGGCGTTTCATTGTTTAGAGTTCAGATTGTATGTTAATAAAATCAAAATTTCCAGCATGTAAAAGCAAAATACATGTTGAATCTTGAAAAAACACGATAGATTATGACTAAAAACCTAGGTTAGAGGGGAAAAAATATATGACTGTTTAGACGTGTTGTGACCTGTTAGAAGGGGGGTGAGTTGAGACAGTCTAGATGGGGGCTGAATAGGGGCTGAATTATACATATGATAATTAGCACAAAATTTAGGACTTGCATTTCATAAGCTAACTAGTAAGTGTTGCCATAATATTGTAAGATTAGAGAAATTGTGTGCGTGAATTGGTGGCATTGAAAGAAAAATTTTCATTATTATTATTATTTTTATTTTACCTAAATAAATTACATAATAAGTAACACAAGGTACGTCATTTCTAATCTTCACTGCGATAAGTTACATCATATATGATCCAACAAGGTAAGTTATGTGCTGCCGTGGCTTGTATAACTTATATTTGTATTACAACATATGGATAGCAGCTAAAGAGAGCTTTTCTACCAAACAGCAGGAAAATATCTACTTTGCATTAGGTTTTTGATAAACAAATAACCATTTCAGCATAGGACCACACAAGCCTAGCAACTCCAGTTTCTTCACCAACAAGGAGTGGGGCACACGGTCAAAAGCCTTTCTGAAATCAGTATAAACCACATCAACCTGGAAGCCATTACTAATTTCACCTACTAAAAAATGAAGAAATGAAGCCAACTTTGTAACCGTAGAGCGTTGACTTAAGAATCCATGCTGTTTCGATGAAATAACCCCTCTAAATATACTTAAGCCATAACGTTACGAGTCCTCTCCAATGGTTTGCCATCAATGAGGTACTGATAAGATATACAAGTCTTTTTGCGATAAAAAGAAATGACTTGGCATTTTTTAACATTTAGCTCCATGCTATTACTGCAGCACCAGTCAGAAATAATGCGGAGGGTGTCTTGAATTATAATGCAGTCCGACTGGGAAGCAACTTTCTGGAAGAACTTCAAGTCATCCGCAAATGCCAGTACCTCAACATCCGAGATCCTTAGTAGAAGGTCATTAATAAAAATTAGGAATAGCCACGGTCCAAGGTGTGATCCGATAAAAAGAATTTTTAGAATAGTGGGGATAGCTTCTAGTGGTGTTCAATATTCTCCTTATCTCTTAACATTGTTTATCATAAGCATACTTTTTTCTTAACAAGATTAAGAAAAATTACATTTAAATGTAATTACATTTTTGCATTACATGAAGTGTTAACATGAGCATGTATTACTTTACTTTTAATTGTATGTATGTAATGACTTCAACCATAAGGCTTACGCCGTTTGTTGTTAAAATTTAATAAAAAAAAAAAAAAAATAAGACATGAAATAAAAGTTGGAGTGATTTGTATAATTTATTTTTGTGAATATTTAAATAAATGGGTACTAATTTATTTATTCTATGGAATTTTAATATATATGGTGAAGGAACATATATAAAATTTGGTGAGTATATTAAATTATAGCAGAAAGGAAATGTGAACTGTAGCTGGCTAAAGCTTGATCAGGCATGTTGAGACATGCATGGTAACTCATAATAACCACAGATATTAAAAGAGTATTTCTTCTTCTTTTTTTATTATATTCGAAATACTCTTGGCTAAAATGGGTGGCGTGATGGAGGGGTGGGGATATGTATGCTGTTTATGGGCAAGAATTGTTGTAACTTGCATGGTGAGTCATCAATTTAGTTGATAAAACAATGGACAGTGGTTTTGTTTTATATGTAGATAGATATATAAGTAAAAAGTGTTCTCATAAATCGATGATAACCGATATACTAGATTGATATGTATAATCGTTGTGCTTGATCGATACATATACACACATTAGCTTAGTATATTTATATCTTCCACAGATTGCAACACCTGTATAAAGGTTCTATTGGCTAAAACTTGAGTGTTGTGCGTGCGTAATATATGGCGAAATAGCACTTGCGCAGAAGGTAGAAATCCTATTTGTTATATAAGTAAAAAGTATTCTCATACGTAGATTACAGCGCATGCGTAGTAGATTTAGAAGTTTGAAACTTGCAATTCTAATGGCTGGCTAGTGTTTTGAGCATGCGTATTAGGTGGTGAAATGGTTATTCGCTAGATCGATCACTGCACATGCGTCGTAGATTTAGAAGACAGCAAATTGGCTGTGACGTCATAGAGAGAAAATAAGAAGTTATAGATGGGCAGTTTTCTCTGGAGTTTGTCAGCATCTCGGAATGCGTGTGTTGTGTTAAAATGTGAGCAGCAGGCAGTTGGATGGGGTAAGTAACTCTTTTTTTCTTTATGACTTGTTAAAGTTGGGTTATGATGAAAATAATTGATTGTTAAGCTGCATGTAGATACTGCATTCCTATTGGCTAAGCGTGTGAGAGCCGAAATTCCATTAGCTAGTGCGCATAACCGAGATACAATAGTTCTACATTCTGATTGGTTGAGAAAATGACGTCACTAGAATAGTGGGGATAGCTTCTAGTGGTGTTCAATATTCTCCTTATCTCTTAACATTGTTTATCATTGTATAAACATACTTTTTTCTTAACAAGATTAAGTATTAACAATGTTCGAAATGAAAAATAATAAACTTTTTGCAAGGTTGGGCAGGTGTTCATGACTCATTGTATATACAAATATTTTTTTCATAGTAGGATTAAAATATTGTAACGTGAGTAACATGCTCGAACAGGCAAGATATGTTCATTTGAGTTCAAAGTTTAATAAACAAAAATTACAAATAGGCATTAAGATAAGATTTTTTTTCTTTTATAATGAATAATACTGTTAATGCAATGTTTACATATGTTTAAATACATGTGATAACATGTCCGGACAGGCAAGATAAGTTAGAAATAAATAAAATAAAACTTTTCCTAGATGAGTCATTGTATATACTTACATTTTTCATAATAGGATTAAGTATTAAGAAACATGCTAAGAAGACCTGTGGTAACATGTCCGGACAGGCGAGAAAGGTAATGAGTACAAAGTTTTATTTTTAAATAATAGGATTAAGTATTAATAAATCATTTCCTGGATGACTCATTGTAGTTTCTGGGCATTTTTCTTAATAAGTAACTAACATGTTCGGACAGGCAAGATATATGTTGTTTTGATTACAAAGTTCAATAAACAAAAGAATACAAAGTGATTAAGGTAAGAATAGATGTATTTTTTTTTTTATTAGTACAAAGTTTAATTTCAAAAGGTGATGCAATAACTGGTAGAAGTAATAGATAGTGTTGTTTTCTATTAATAAATTATATTCATAAAATCGATATTAATCAATATGGATAATCGATATCTGCAATTGATATATTGCGATTGGCAATGGTACACTATAGGCTGTGAGACGTTATCTGAATGGGGGATTTGTCTAGAAGGCAGTGGTAATAAATAAGGCAGTGGCAATGGTATTGGCTGTGACGTCACACGAATAATATATTGAAAAGGCAGTGGTTTTGTTATACAAATAATAAAATCGATATTTCTAATCTATAAGGCGGCGGCAGATATGCGCATGCCCCAACTAGCAATGACGTCATAGGAGTGGGGATAAACGTTACTATAGTAGATTGTTTTGCTAGATGGAGGTTCAGTTCTGTTGTCATGTTGCACGGTATGACACAATACGTACAAATCTAGTATTTTATTTTTTTCGATGTTTTAGCAAGAGTAAGAAATAAATTAAAATGAACATGTTGAGACATGTCATGTTGCACAGTATGACGCAATACTGTATTTCTCAAAATGCAATACAGTATGACGCAAAATCTAGTATTTTTCCAAGTTTTGGCGAGAATATGAAATAGACAGGCTTTAACATGCTCAGTATAAGTGAATTAAGTTTAGCAATGGAGTGACGTCATCAAATATGTTTTATTACCTGCCTGTCAGAACAAAATGTCGATTTCAGTTCGGTTATCTTCGGCAATGTTCGGCTATGTTGAGACATTTTCTATTGCAAGTATGTACAAAACTAGTATTTTTCCATGTTTTAGCGAGAATATGAATTTGACGTCACAGAAAAGCGTACTCCACGCCGCATAGACGCCGCACAATACTACGCCACATGCTCCACATGCGCCACATAAAAAGACAAGAGTACTCTACGCCACGCCGCATAGGGAAAACGCCGCACAATACTACGCCACATGCTCCACATGCGCCACATAAAAAGACAAGAGTACTCTATGCCACGCCGCATAGGAAAAAACGCCGCACACATAGGAAAAACGCCGCATATTTTGTCCTGGAATCATGGTAAGTGGGCGTGGCCTAAGTGCTCATCCAGTTCGGTGATTGGTCAGTTGGAGAGGGGTGGGGGTAAGTGGACGTGGCCTAAGTGCTCATCGAGTTCGGTGATTGGTCAGTTGGAGAGGGGTGGGGGTAAGTGGACGTGGCTTAGGAGCTCGTCGAATTCGCTGTAATCTGATGGGCAGCCCGAGAAAGGTGTCCCAGCTCCCGCATTTCCCCTCTACTTAGGATCTACTTCAATAATTAAGTGGCGTTTCTTGCTTTTGTTTAATTGGAATAAGTGTGTTAATCTTACATCTGATTTCTCACTCAACAAGTCAGAATTTTGTTCTTCTATTATTGAAATAGCGTTAGTTTGAATAATTTCTTCTGGGATATCGTAAAGTATTAATCTTGGTCTAAACTTTTTGGATACTTGAGCTGTTGCCACACTTCCTAGTTTATCATTAATTTCTGAACATAACCTATCAACATCATCTTTTTTATTAGATTCAATTAATACACCACCATTCGAAATGCCTTTAAATTTTAAAATACCAATTTTTATTTTAGAAGGATCAACTTTACTCTTTATAATACATTTCATGTTTTCCGATGTAGTTTCTTTCGAATGTGGTTTAATTATTATCTTAAAGCTAGGAATAGTTATGTATGCATGCATGTATGTATGTATGTATGTTTGTATGTATGTATGTATGTATGTATGTATGTATGTATGTATGTATGTATGTATGTATGTATGTATGTATGTATGTATGTATGTATGTATGTATGTATGTATTGTATGTATGTATGTATGTATGTATGTATGTATGTATGTATGTATGTATATGTATGTATGTATGTATTGTATGTATGTATGTATTGTATGTATGTATGTATTGTATGTATGTATGTATTGTATGTATGTATGTATTGTATGTATGTATGTATTGTATGTATGTATGTATGTATTGTATGTATGTATGTATTGTATGTATGTATGTAGTGTATGTATGTATGTATTGTATGTATGTATGTATTGTATGTATGTATGTATTGTATGTATGTATGTATTGTATGTATGTATGTATTGTATGTATGTATGTATTGTATGTATGTAGGTATTGTATGTATGTATGTATTGTATGTATGTATGTATTGTATGTATGTATGTATGTATGTATGGTATGTATGTATGTATGTATGTATGTATGTATGTATGTATGTATGTATGTATGTATGTATGTATGTATGTATGTATGTATGTATGTATGTATGTATGTATGTATGTATGTATGTATGTATGTATGTATGTATTTTTTTATGGAAGATTAAAATAGATATGTTGCTTTTATATCCACCAGCATGTTGGCAGTTCGAGGCAATTAGAAGTCAAATTAGTTAATAATGTTAATAGTTGGTTTTCCTGCCCTCACCAACAAATTAACTGGTTGATGTAAAAACAGACACAATTTGTTAATTAATAATTATTTATTTCTGCATGCTCCATTAATTACATGCATTTATAAATACTTAATTCATAAATTAACAATTAATTTCAATAGTTACAAATAAAATCAGAAAATTCAATAAACACAGTTCATTATTCTATTATGAAGAAATTAATATATACAATTAATTACAAATACGAATTTATTTCAAGAGTCTATCAAATTCAATGCTATTTACAAATTTACCAAAGCACTGCACAATTCATTCAACTAGCGTTTTCTTGGGTAGTGGTGGCCTTTGTACATTTGATGATAATATTTTCCACAAGAACGGATCACGTTCTCTTTCAAACATTTAACATGCCAAGTCTGCCAAGAAGTAGTATTAATCTGCAAACTGGATCTGGCAAAATGTTTGAAGCGGTGAAGGTATTCTTCAGTTCTTTAGTTACCTGGTAACACTTGTTTTAATTATGTATTTAGATATCCTTCTGACTTTCACTCTGTATATATACAGCCGTGCTAGCCCTACAACGGACAACAAGGGAAAGTTTTCACAATAGTTTAGGACCAGTAAACAACGAATCAGCAACCTTCTACTACCTTTCTCATCACTCAGTCTATATCTCTCGTTACCTAACGTCTATCTGTTATACTTGTAAAGTCCTTGCAGTTTTTTCTCTCATTGTACAGTGTTGGCATTTATTCTAGTTTAGTCCATCTTATAACATATTCTCTCTAATTTCTCTCTCCTTCTCACATTCATTATATTATGATCACCTACACTATAGTGATCGCACAACCACTTTGTGGTTGGTAATAATAATAATAATATATATTTCAGAAATGTACAAATAAACTTCTTTTTTTGGTACAACATATTATAGGCAATGGCTGCAGCCGTCTGCCAGAGTTCACTGATCATCGTAAAAATACAAAGCATATTCAAAAAATATTTTACAAAGAAAAAAGAAAAAAAGAAAAATACATAAATAAATAAAAAGGTACATAATATAAATGAAGGTACAAAAAAACTGAAAGTGATCTTCTATGCATTAATGAAAGAGAAAATAAGAGAAAGTAAAAAAAGGAACTGATAATAACTATACTAAGAGGTAATCAACTAAAAATCAGAGATCCAGTTATATCTTGCTTTCCAAGCATGGCGAGCGTAGCGGAGAAGGGGCCGAGGGTGGGTCCGACCTGTTAGGAAGGATACAATTTCCTCTCTAGAAAGCGTACGCTTGGAGAAGTAAAGGAGACGAAATTCAGCTAATAAGGGACACTCTCCCAAAAAGTGGTAAACTTCCTCACGAGAACCACTATTACACAGGGAACACTTTTCCAGCTCGAGTTCCCTGTCTAACCAGGGCCTATAATTTAGGTAAAGAAGCTCCCCTCTTAACTTGAAAAGCCACCGCATTTCCAGGAATGAAAGGTCGTCAGAAAAGGCTGAAGAAACGCGGTCCCTGCCCATAGATGTTATGTGGCTGTACAGAACAAAACGATCAGACATGGTTGCGCGTCTCACAGATTCCTGCAAGCGAGATTCCCTTATTCTCTCTCTGAGTAAGGCAAACTGAGTGGGCCAAATTTGTAAATTAAGCAGGGAGTCATTATAAGAACATGAGTTACATTGAAAAAGAGTAAGCCAATGTTTGAACCAATATATTTTTCTGTCAATTATTTTGAGGGCCAGTATCTTAGGGAGTCTGTGGGATGGAAGAGATAACACCTTGACACAGTATCTTAGATGGAGGTTAAGGGTATAAACTTCGATTGGTTCCAAAGCACTCTCTAACGACAATATATAGTTGGGAGTTTGGATAGGTAACGCAAACAATTTTTTTATAAAAAATCTTTGAAGTTACTCTAACACCTCATAAGCCTGAAACCCCCAAATCTGAGCCCCATAGCAGGCAATTGCTCGAGACACACTCTTAAAAACCTGATATTTAGCTGATAGGGGGACATTTTCATTGAGAATAAGATTGTGCCAAACTCTATTTAATCCCTGTTTTGCCAGCGAGACTTTTTCCACAAGATGGGGTAAGAAGGTAAGATGAGGAGTTAACGTAACGCCAAGGTATTTAAATCTGTTTACAATTTCAATTTGCTGCCCGTTATAATCCCATTTCTCGGAAGAAGCGAGTCTGCCCCCTCTTCTGAAGATCATAATTTTTGATTTCGATAAATTAACCGAAAGGTTCCATTGATCGCAGTAAGCTTCCAAGATCCTTATATTCCTTTGAAGGGCAATTGAATTATCAGCTAATAGAACAATGTCGTCGGCATAAAGCAAAATCTTTATTTTCGTATTACTAACAAGTACTCCACCTTCCAAAAGCGATGGAAGATCATCCACAAATAACGAAAACAAAATAGGGCTGAGTAAACAACCTTGTCTCACGCCGGAACCAACCGTAAACTGTCGAATCCGCACCACGAACTGAGGAGGCAGCAAAGAGGTATAACTTCTTTAGAACCACAAATTTAGAAGAGATGCCAAGGTTGGTAGTTTTAAAAACAGAGAAGAATGGTCCACCGTATCGAAAGCTGCCCTGAAATCATCGAAGAAGCAATACAATTTAGATTCCTTCTCCGACAGTTTAAGACTAATTAAGTTTGTTAGAACAAATAGATTATCGATTGCAGAGTAACCTCTCCTAAAACCCGCCTGAAATTCGCTCAATGAGTCATTCTGAATTACAAATTGTTCCAAGTGGCGGAGTAGTAGAGAGAAGAATAACTTTGCCAAGGAATCCAAACACGAAATTCCTCTATAATTTGCCACATCATTAATATTACCGTGCTTGTAAAGTGGAAAGATCATTGACTTACCAAACGATGGAGGAACCTCACCAAGTTCAAAGCAATAATTAAAGAAAGCTAAAAGTCGTTCCTTAAAAACTGAAGGGGCAAATTTATAGAACTCGTTTGGCACACGATCAGGGCCAGGGGCCTTATTGCGCTTAAGGTTAGATATTGTTAAAGAAAGCTCATCAAGGGTAAATGGAGAGTCCAGAATAGGAGAGGAGATGAAAGGCTCAGCATAGGAGAAAAGAGAAAGCAAAGGAGGGTTGAGAAGAGACTTAAAATGAGAAACCAGCTTGTCGATAGTTATATCACTGCCCAAATCGGTTTACTAAACTCCAAAATTGTTTGGAGTCCTTAACGGCTCCAAACATTTGACAGAATGAAGAAAAATATTCTTTTTTCTGGGCATCACACAACTTCACATAATTTTTTTTAGCAGTGAGGTAGGCATCTTTTGCAATCCTTGAGTTGGTTTTTCTGAACAGGTTGACATCTGAATGATTTTCTCCTGGCTTGCAAACAACGATAATTGAACAGGGTTTTTCTGAAACTTTTTAATTATAGAAAAATTAGGGGTCGAGGAAGGGCAAGATTTTTTAATACAGTCAGTAAGAGCATCTGCATAATCTTGTGGTTGGTATTACTGCTAGTTAGAAAAAGGTATTACTGCTAGTACTGCTAAAAATTAATTATTGGCTTTCTTCGAAATTCAAAATCAGAAGCATACTGCAATAACCTAAAAAGGATATTATGTAGAACAATAACGTTGCATATATGACCGATTTGTATAATTATATGAATACAGTCAACGGAGTCTGGTGTGAGCTTTCATACTGTACACATCGTGTCTGATATAAGTGTAATTTTTTTGGTATTTTAACAGAGTTTTCTTAGTTATAATAGTAATAAAAGTGAAGTACAGTTTTTTTCTGTGTACGAAGAAACTAATTTATTGAATATTGGCATAAATTTAATTAATTTTTATAAGTTAAAGTGAGAATTTCGGTGGTTAAGTTAGTTTATTTTTCATTAACTAGGAGCATCAATATAGTTTATTTATAGTTTTATCGCAAATTGACCTATGAACAGTGGCTTAAAACTTGCATTTAAATATTTATCAACAACTGAACAATAGTCTTGTTTTGAATTGTGCTATTTTTTCTTAACAAAAACATCTCTCTTGTTTTTGTTTTTTCTTTTGTTGCTTGCAAGAAGAAGATCTTATTAATAATTTTAATCTAATTCAAAGTTTTTCTGCCTTCATTTTTGCATTTGTTTAAATTATTAATAATAATAAAAAATTTAAAAAAATGGCAGTCTCTCTAGAGGATGTTATGAAAGCAATTAATGCTAATAATGATGACCTTAAAGCATTGAGAAATAATTTAGAGGCTATTAAAAATACCTTAGATAAAGTTCTTCCTGAGCTCAGTTGTTTAAAAGCAGGACAAGCTGAACTTGAAAAGAAAGTGCAAGAACAGGAACAAGAGATTATTTCTCTTAAAAGGCAACTAAAGAAAAACAATATTATATTTTTTAATGTGCCTGAGACGACTGATACCCCAGAGGATGTCTTCAGTACAGTCACATCGGTTTGTGAAAAAGTTAACATAAATATTACAGAGAATATGGTTAATGACTGTTATCGAATAGGTAAAGGGGTGGGCCCTAGGCCCATTCTCCTGTCCCTCAGTAGTAACAGGTTGAAATCAGTCATTATGGCGAATCGTGATAAATTTAAGCAACTGAATTGTCCTATCAACCATGACAGATTAAAGGAGGACAGAGAGCGAAGTAAGAAACTTTACGACTGTCTACTAAAATTTAAGAATATTGATAAAAGTGCATTAATATACAAAGGTCATATTAAAGCTGGCGGTCAGTTTTATACATTGGAAAATGCTGAAAAGATGTTAAGCATTAACTCTCGTTGTGCTGGCAAATTTGAAACTTCGCGTTTGGAGACGGATGAGCAACTTGCTAAGAAGAGGAAGCAGGATAAAGTGAAGGAAAAGTTGCATACTTTTCGATTTCGCTCCGATTCCGTGTCATCCTTGCCCGAACATACGGATCTGTGCTAGTGGAATTAAAAAGGAAAGTATTAGTTCCATTAATATAGTGTTTTGGAATGTTTCTGGTTACAACAGATTATTTAACGCTGATTTTGATAGGAAAACTTTAGATTTTCTCCAGCAAATTGATGTATTTTGTTTTGTAGAAACTTGGTCGTCTAATTTTGATAGAGGTATGCCTTTTTATTTAAATAATTATTCGTTTATTTTCACTGAAGCAATAAAAGAAAATGTTTTAGGTAGGCCTAGTTCGGGAATTGTTGTATTTTTTAAAAATAATTTAACTAAGAATATAAAAACATTAAATAAAAGTAAATACTGGTTAATTTTTGAGCTTAAGTATTACAATCAAAATTATATAATAACAGTTGTTTATTGGAGTCCTGCATCTGACGTTGATCTTTGTTCTAATTTATTGAAAGAGCAATTAGAATCTTACCTCGAATGTTTTCCCGAAGATACAGTTTTTATAGTATTAGGTGATTTTAATGGAAGAGTTGGTAATGAGGATGTATCTGATGAAAATGTATTTAGTAACTCTTCCTTGGAGTTCCCTAGAATGTCACTTGATTTAACTTTGAATAGGAGAGGGAAGACACTTTTGGAACTAATGTCTAATATTAACTTTGAAGTTTGTAATGGTCGTACCCGTTCCGATAGGCCAGCACAGTACACCTATCTCTCTTCAAGGGGAGGAAGTGTTATAGATCTGGTATGGGTCAGTGAATCTGCTTTAAATGTTATTGATGACTTGGAAATTTTGCATTTGTCTGATCTATTCGACCATAATGCATGCTTTCTAAAAATATTGTCCCCCAGTTCCTGTTCATATCAATCAAAACAAATTGATAATTGTAACAATTTAGAAAATAATTGCTATATTAAATGGGACCAAAATAAAGAAGTTGTTTTTCAGAATTTCATTGCACTTTCAAATATGATATATTTCAATAGTCAAGATCCAGATGAATTATTCCAAAATTTTACCCAAATGATAGTTGAAGCCTCTAAATATTGTGATATGCTAATAATAAATAATAATAGAAATAATTCGAAACTTATAAATAAACCATGGTTTAATGAAACTTGTAGAGTGAATAGAAGAGAATTAAAATCTTTATACAGAAAGTTAAAAATATCTGGTTACCGTGAAGAATATTTTTTAGATTATTCTATAGCAAAAAGAAAATACTTTAGTTTAATTAAAAGTGTGAAAAAGGTTTATTATGGTAATTTGATTTCACAACTTTCGAATATTAAAAACTCTAAGGAATTCTGGTTTGCGGTAAAAAAATTATCGCCAAAAAATTTTGTCCAAAATGAAATTGAAAGTGAAACTTGGTTTGATTATTTTAATTCTCTTTATCCTACTTGCACAATTATTAAACAGTATTTCTCAAATCTAGGTGATACTCTTCTTGATTCTCCTATATCGTTGGAGGAACTACAGTTCGCTATATCTAAAAGTAAAAGTAATAAGTCAGCAGGGCTGGATGGTATACCATATGAAATATTTAAACATCTTACGCCTGAATGGGAACACTATTTGCTAAACTTATACAATGTAATATTATCCACAGAGCAAATACCTCGTAAATGGTCCGAGATAATACTGACCCTATTACACAAGAAAGGAAATAAGGACGATGTTAATAATTATAGAGGTATTGCATTGTTCAATACAACTTGTAAACTGTTCACTTCTGTATTGAGTGTAAGATTAGAGCAATGGTGTGACTTAATTGGCATATTACCAACGGAACAGTCAGGCTTCAGAAAAAACCGATCTTGTCTGTACAATTTATTTGTTTTGGATTCATTGGTACATTTATATACCAAAGTCAAAAAAAAGTATCTGTTTGCTATTTTTATTGATCTCCAGAAAGCATTCGACAATATAAATCATAGTTTATTATGGTATAAAATGCATTCTTTTGGTATAAGCAGCAAAATCATTAGAATACTTGAAAATTTATACGTAAATTCATATTTCAAGTTAAAACTTAATAATGTGATCTACAGTGACGGTATAAGAATTACGAAAGGAGTTCTGCAAGGAGAATCTCTTTCTCCGCTCCTCTTTTCAATATTCCTCTCTGATTTTGTAAGGTTCTTTTATGAAAGTGGGCTTTCCGGAATAAGTTTTGATGTGTATGGCGATATTCTCTGTTTGCTTTATGCACACGACCTGGTGATTTTTGCGGATTCGCGTTCTGACGCTCAAAGTAAATTAAATACGCTTGAAAGGTACTGTGCCGAAAATTTTTTGTCCATCAACACCGCAAAGAGTAAAGTTGTGGTTTTCCGTTCGTCACCAAAATGTAAAAATCTATTACCTTTGAAAGTAGCTGGTACTTTGTTAGAATACACTAATAGTTATACGTATTTGGGCGTCCCCTTCAGCTGTACAGGTAATTTTCGTTTGGCGGTGAGTCATTTTGTAAACAAAGGTATCCAAGCGGCGGGAAGGGTGAAACAGATTTTAATTAAAGGAAAAGTAACTTCTTGGCATACTAGGTCGAGTCTGTTTAATTCTATTTCAGCTGCGACAGCTCTCTATGCAGCTGAATTATGGTCGCTTGGCAGTTTGGAAACTATTGAAAAAGTGCAAACGACTTTCTATAAGAACTTGTTTCATCTATCTCGGTGTACACCCCATCACTTTGTTAGGCTAGAACTAGGTATCAAACCGCTTAGCGTAATTATATTGAAAAGAGCGTTAAATTGGTGGGTAAATTTGCTTTCCAGAGATTCGAATGATCTTGCAAAACGGTGCTTAATTCTTGGGTATCATACAATAAAAGATGATAATCGTAAGATGACAAATATATCGTGGTTTGGTCGATTATATAATATACTTCTATCTCTTGGCTACCCTGATACGATTGGTGGGACAATAAGTGTGGAGTTGCTTACAAAAATTAAAGATGAAATAGTAGAAAGATGGTCTAATCACACTCTGAGTAATGATGTGAACAGAGTATTGAATAGTAATTATAATCCATTGTATAGATGTATTTGCTCTTTTGGACAAGGGGAATTTTATATAGTTAATAATAATAATATTAGAAAACAGCGAACAATTATGCAGCTAAGGTTATGTAACAAGACTATCATTAACTTGTATATTGAAGGTACTAGTTACAGAATTGATAGCGAAGAGATATGTTGTGTATGTAACCTCCATAGGTTGGAGACCTTAAATCATCTTCTGCTGGAATGCCCTATTTATTTACCATATAGAAATAAATTTTTAAGTAAATATATTGTATTGGATCTAGCTGATAGTGATAATCTATTAAATTTATTAAATATATCAGATAATGAGCAATTAAACAGTATTTACTATTATGTCTGTAATGTGTTAAAATTAAGATTATTTTGTATCGAAGAATAATTCTCATTTTTGTTATTAATCTATTCATTTATTAGTTACTGTTAGTTATCAGTCTGCTAATTTGGATTATTATTATTTTTTGTTTGTTTATGTATATATACATTTTTTATTTATTTTTATTTTTTTAATTTATATATTTGTTGTACAAATATTGTAATACACCAGACTCGCTGTAATATGTAATACATTCATAAATACAGTAAAAAAAAAAAAAAAAAAAAAAAAAAAAAAAAATACAGTCAACACAACCTTCAAGGAAAATGTAAAATATATTTATTCTGTTATCTACCACTTTGTTCACATATTTCTGGATTCAAAATAAAAGAAGAAGACGAAATAATATCGGTTTCTTCAGGTCGTGGACACAATTAAAATATGCAGAAATGTCTCTCGAAGAATTTTGGATTTCTGACGAAAAGGAATGTCCTGCTATATATCAAGAAAGCCATGAATATATTATTGCTCTTTTCACATCCTATCTTAGTGAATTAGGTTTTTTGCCATTAGTCAATATAAAAGCAATGTAACGCAAAACTTTGAGCTGGAATGTGAGTGACTGCCGTTCATTCGACCAAAATATTCCAGAAATATGTGAGTAAAATTAAGCGCCCATTTCACATTAAATCTAAGCGCCCATTTTCACAAAATAAAATATTAAGTAATTAAGTATCCAATAGTAATTCCTCTGCATTAAATGAAATTTTGTAATTTTGAAAAAATTTTGTTCCGCAAGAAAAATATCAAGTGAAATGTGTTCCCCAATGCTAAAAAGATTGAGAACTGGTGTAGAGGGTATTTTAATAAAATTATTAAAAGTTTAAGCCCCTTTTAAGTTATTTTTACTTTTAGAGTAAATATTGCGATCGTATCAAATTTTGGGAATTACGTTTGAGTGGCAACATGCACATTTAGAGGTTCCCTCGTACGGAATGTTTTTATCGGAAGGTCTAGTGTATATAAAAAGAAAAGATAAAAAAATAAAAAAAGAATCCGAAAGATAAAAAAAATGCCGTTAGGACTATTTGACCCAGCGAAAGAAAAGAAACAATACTTTACCACGCAACAATACACAAAACACCACACTTTCGCCAGTAATCTGCTCATTTAATTGCTACATATTGTTTATTCAACTTCATTCTCATTTAGTTAATATAAATGCAAGGGCGTTTCCGGTGTATTTTTGAGGTGTGATCAATGATTACTTTTTACAAACAGCGGAAAGAAGGGAGGGGATGTGCTGGGCAGGAAGTGGATCACCTTTTGTCTGCTTCTTGACAACACGTCATTCTTTTCTCTCTGTTGTCACCGCTGATCATAGAAATGATAAAAAAGCTGGTGACATCACTGGGTGACATATATATATATATATATATATATTATATATATATTATGTATGTGAAGAAGGAGATAGGCGTTGGGAGTGGAGCAGAGTGCGATGTTTTGATCTCTATTAAGAAAGAGAAAGAAGACGGCAGCTGTTGCCAGCAATGCCATCACTGAGAGCTGCACTTCTCACGGCCTCCATATCGCTACCACATTACTCATTTCTTGGCGTCACTCCCATTTCAACTTAGCCCCCCCCCGTTCATATAGATAAACAGCTACATTATGCAAGCAGATGCAATAACATTAATGTTATGCACATTGCACTGCATATTTTTTATAGAAATGACGCATGAGGAAGCGTATAGAACAGAACAAGACAGTGTGCGCTCTTTAATGGAAACCTACTCCAATGTTATAAATAGATAAAAATAAACAAAAAATCCAGTGTAGCAGGCGCAATTGCGAAACACCTTCTCTCTGGATAATCTCGTAATATCGGCGGCCATGCTAATAGTCGGCTCTTTAAAGAAACTGCTCACGTCATGTCCACCAAATTAATCGCTTCTAATCGAAACAACTTATTTCATAAGGTTCAACGTACAAGATTTATTTACAATGAGAGATAAGTGTTCTGGCTGAGCGCCACAGTCTCTCTGTACCGCTGAACGTTGTATCCGTGTGTTCAACATCGTTATGAAGATTAATCAATTCAAGAGGCGCAGTCGGATCAGTAAGTTTGTCTACATACTTTTAAATTTTCTTAAATTTTCATTCTTTTTTTGTTACATGACATTAGAAACATTCATTTTCCAATTTATGGTAGTTAATGTAAACAATGAGGAATAATGCCATTTACTGATCAATTACCTACTCTTGTTGCTGTTTACTGTACTTAATAGCATTTGTTCAAAATTAATTTAATATATTTATTTGTATTATACTATATTATATTTATATGGGGTGATACACAATATACGGTGATATAAATAAAAATAGTAAACACTCAGTGCTAAACTATTTTGAGAAATATATGCCAAACGGTAAGAATAAATATGGCGAGTATATACTCAACAGTGAGTGCGTTAAAACGCAGAATTTGGCAGAGTATTTACTCACAATTCATAAGAATAAAAACAGTAAGTATTTAATGTCAAGTTTTCTGATATTTTCTAATACTAATAATTTCCCTAATTGCTTAACTTTCTTATTCACACGCACTTATCTGTTCTTTTTTAAAAGTCACTGTTGTAGGAAGAGAGACTGGTTGTAAAATAACCTTCAAAAACGTTTAGAATCTGCCTCACATTGGTTGAGGATAGATTCAAGGTGCTAATTATCCTTTATTATTACACCTCATGCTCAATGCCATTACAAATTAGAGATTGCCCTCATGCTCAATATATTCATTTTAATTCGTATCACCAAGATTCCGCAAATTGTTTTACTCAATACTTTTTCAATCGTTTCAAGATTTAGTCATTCGGAAAGAGCTAAGAAATTTGGACGAATCTGAAACTTGCACTGAACTGAAATATATCAAATTTACGGAAATTAATAGAAAAGCTACAGTCAAAATCCCACACTAAAATCTATTGTTGAAAAAAAAAGTTACATATAAAAGTTATAGGCTTTTATAGTATAGTCACCATTTCATATTTAAAGAAAACTGTGAAAGTGTTTCCAAGAAAATCGCAAATATTTGAAAAAGAAATACTTCTGTTAATCGCACTTCCGGTAGTAGGATTTTGAGCGAAATGATGCTGAGGATCTTCTGTTGATACTTATACAGAATAGATGTAATAATTTGCATTTGTCGTGTCGTATGTATGGGCTGTTACCAAACACTAAAGACGCAGTAACTCAAACACTATATTACAGAAACTATCGCTTAAATATTTTTTCGTATCCAGTACATCTCAAAACATGTATGTCCAAAAAAAGATCAAATTCGAAAATCTGAGAAAGTTGCAATAATTGCTGTTGTAGCAGAATGTAACACTTCCTATCTTACTCTTATAGCAATTCTCAGAATAGGAACTGAACAATTTTCTTCAAACCAAGAAGTTTCGATAAACGTTTAGTTTGGTCAGTGTTACACAGGTAGCATGGGAGGGCCATCAGTACCTCCAGGATAAAGCGCGAGTAGTACTTTAGAGGGAAGCTCAATAAGAGCTTCCGAAGCCAATGAAGCTCAACAGCACCCTAAAACCAGCTTTCCCGGAAAAATGTTTCACATAAAAGTGATATGTCAATTTAAATACTGGGAAAAGAGAAAATTGAGAAACACAATAGATTTTACATAAACCATCGCTTAAACATTTTAAACATAAAATCTAAATGATACAATTTCTTCAAACTCTGAATTTCTACCTACAACTACGATACACATATGCGGGGAGGGGGACTATACTATAAAGTGGAGCTGCAGAAGAGACGTGACATTCAGATCTTCCAAAAGTTTTTTCTTTACTTCCAAAAGATCTACATTACTCGTGAAGAAGCCTCCAGTGATACACACCCGGAATGCCGATGCAAACGCCAACCCAGAGACAGACAGACACACACGCACACACTCACATACACACAGTTATAACTCAATTTTTTCGGCCTCAAGGTATTCTAAAACATGTCTTACCATTGAACAAACAATTTCCAAAATTTGGCACGTTCGCAATATTTCCTCTTGAAGCAGTGAGAGAAAGGAAATTCAATTGTTTATGAGAAGATGGCGTCAGATCTTTAAAGTAACACTTTCGGTTACTGGATTTTGACGAACACTTTTGTGAGATTCTCTAGCGATACCTAATTAGAATTGGAAATTTGAGTTTGCGGCGACTTTTTCGAAAAGTGGATTTCGTAATTTGAAGCGATCACAATATTTCTCTTGTAGCAGGAAGAGAAAGTATAAGTCACATATTAAGTCATATCTAGAATTTTTAAATAAAATGTTTCGTTTTTTTATTATGAACTTCAAAATAGAAAGTCTAATGTGGATGATCGGTTAAGTTTAATCTACATCAATTGTAATTGTTCTTTTATTTTCATTACATTTAGTGGGAGTGTCTAGTAGATTTGCATTGGGCATGTATGTGTATACTGAGAGGGAGGGATAGATGAACGATGCCAATGACACGTGTAACTAGCACGTGCTAGAAACCGTGTTGCTGTCTAGTGTGGAGTTGCCCAATATCTGAGCGGCCTCAGTTCGTGCTGCAGGCCATCGGCTTGCTCTCTGAACTACAAGCAAACTTGGTCGTGTAGTTCGTAGCCGATTTCACATTGCTCCTGCAACTACATGCACCAACAAATTCACACCTCCGCATCACCCAATTAGTCACCCAAAACTGTTCACATAACAGCTCCAGACATAACCTTATATTTATTAAAATTTATTTCCCCCCTACCACTAAACTTCCATGTTATCAAATTTTCGTATATAGCAATAATAAGCAGAGAAACAAGAACTATAATTCCAAAAAACATTACAGTTAATAATAATAATCAAAGTATAAAATGAATAATCTGGTGTGAAAGGCTCACACGACTTCTTACTGATTTACATAGTCATCTTTCTTTCTTCAGACTCGGAATTTTCGCTGAACATGTGACATTACATTTCAATATTGCTGGTAGGGTTTATACTTCTTTGTGAGTTGTACCTGAGAATGAGTACTGTGTAGTGAAGACGTTTCAAACCTGGAATGTTAACTAACGTTAGTTTAGTTGCAATTCTACCCATCGCATTGTTGGTTAGGTTAACGGATTTTCATCAAGTTGCGATTCTTGCAAAGCGCTTTGTATATCTTAATGTCGGTGGTAGGGACGGCACTTCGGAGGTAGCGCCACTCCCCTAACTACTAAAAATTAATTTTCCTGCAAAAATATTTCAAATAAAAGTGATAGGCAGTGTGGTATTTATGTGTGTAGATGGTATGCCAAGTTTGAAGAAAATCCTTAGAGTCGATCTTGTGAAAATCACAAAAACTGGAAAAAACTGCTATTAAAATCGCCTTCCGATCAACCGAATTGCTCCAAACTCGGAATTTCGGCAACACATTTAATTCTAATTAATATTATTTAAATGTCCTAACAAAGCTGAAACAGCTCAGAAAAACTAAATTTGATAGCAACACTAGATTAGCATATACCAATCCGAAGAAATGAAACTAACAAAAGGGATTCTTCAAGGGGAAGTTCTTTCAGGATACCTGTTTAGCTTGGTTATCAGCGACGTTGATTTCTTCCCAGCAAGTGGGATATCAGGTATTCCGCTGATTAAAGGTGATTTTCGCAGACTCTTCTTCTGATATAAGCATAAAACCGAACTTGCTAGCCAAATATACCAGAGATAACCTATTAGAAGTTAATTGTATTCAACAAAAGTATTCCATAATCACAGAGGCCGTGCAAAAACAATAAAGAATTTCTATTATTCGGATGAAGAAATAGAAGTAGCATAATCCATCATATATATAGTTAAGAGTGAAATTCTCTAGTTCTGGTCTTTTCTACTTAGCCTCAAAATTTGCTGAATCCAAAGCAACCTCAGCAATAGGCGTTGTTCTAGGCACCTGCAAAATAGCCAAAGTAAGATCAATGAAAAGTAGGACGAGATTAAATGATGCTATTTCTGTAAGTACACTCTATTGCGGAGTAGAAACGTGGGGCTACGATATCTAGACATTATTGAAAAAACGTACATCTATTTCAATAAGCGACTTTTTAATTTGAATAGAAACACCGCCTCATGGTTGATCAGGACAGAGTTCCATCCGGGCCACTCTAGTGGCAAAATACTGAATTGGGTAATTAAAATATTAATATGAATGATAATAGAAGCCAAAAATCTGGTATCTTAGGTTCAAAGAACTACATTCAATCCGGACTTCTTTAAGATACAACTGGTTCTTTCAACTCGCTGACCTCCTGCAAAAAATTAACTATAGTCCTATCATATGAGAAGAGGACCCGTCCAAATTGAAACAAGAAACTCCATTAATTCTTACTAAATACAAAGAGTATTTAAAATTAAGAGATGTGCAATCACTGTACGAAGGAAAATACAACTATTTTATATTTTAAAATATATGCAGCTAATATATCAATCCAGATCACTCTTACCTAAACAAAGGTTTAGGTTATACGTTAATATGCCGTTAAACATAACAAGGTTATATGCCCAACTAAAACTATCCGGGGGCTACCAAATTAAAATAATTGTCAATACAAAAATTCTGTCTATTTAATTAATCCCCGTGAAATCTGCTCCGTCTTAATCTTAATACTTTAGAAGATGTATACTATTTCATTGTTATCTGCCCAATATATTCTCCTCTCTGTAACAAATGCATCCCTTTTGTTTCCTCTATAACACCAGATTAGTTTCCCACCATACTTTCCTCAAACAGTGACTCCCTCTCTATTACTACATTACTAATTGTCTTAAAATTAGATCTTTTATAATAAATGAATAAATATACAATCAATAGAAATTTCATTATATTAAAGTGAATCTTGATACTTTAACTAGAATATATTGTTTCAGTATTGCTATTAATATATAACTAATTGTTATTACTATTAACTAATAACTGCGTTTAGTTGGATATCCAGGGGGCATGTGAGAGCAATCTGGGATTGCTCCCATTTTTGGATCCCCTGGATATCCAAAATAACGCTTATTTTGCCTTCTCATGTATGTTGCTTTTTATTTTCATTCATACCTTTCTATAATTAGCGATGTGAGGATATGCTTCTCATTTTTTCTCGTTTATTTTCCTATTGTTTATTTATATTGTCCGAAATTGGTAATTTTTCTTTCACTTTTGCATTTTCTTTCACTTGTTCTAAGTTGTAACTTTGGTTTATTGTAAATTTTGTGTTATAGTTTTTGTAGTCACAGAATTCATACTATTTTAGCGTTACTGTTTCTATATTTATAAATATGGAGGGTGAAGTTGTTCGTGTCCGAGATTGCTCTCACGTGCCCCCTGGATATCCAACTAAACGAACAACATCAATCGCCAGCGCAGTTTAGTTCTTTTATACTGGGCCGCGCGACGATGAGTGGCTGAATAGCAGGTCATGGCGTAGGGAAAAATATTTAAAATTATTAATTTGCTAATTCAAGAGCTTATGAAAATATGTTGAAATGTAGCCTGACTCTTTTTATGGGGATTTACCCAAAAGCGAATAAATATACACTATACTAATTAATATTAATTAGATAATAGAATCATATAGGTAATAAACTAAAATTGCACATTAAAGGAAACCGTAATCCAAAAGTCCTGAAGAATCTGAATTGTTCTGGAAAATATTCAAATAAACGTTATATCTCTTTGTATGCATAGTAAATATACCAAGTTGCAATTTAAATTAATAATCGTTACATTAAATATAACGTAAGATAGGAAAGACAATATAAATAAGTAGCGCCAATAAGCTCGTAAATGAGATTAAAAACAAAATATTGATAACATTGATCAGATGATGAAATAGACAACTATAGAAAGTTAATCAATAGAACATTATCTTTATAAATAATTTAAACATTTTAAGAAGAATAGTTTGATCAATTATACAACGATAGATAAAATTGAACATAGTACAACCAATACTTAGCCATTCATAAAGTACAATTTTTGAGAACAGGAACAGGTACAATATGAAGTAATAGTTTTTTAATTTGTGGTTGTAGGGCATGCTCTAGGAAGCGCAGGGCCCTAAGCAACATTCTGCGCGGGACCCCCTCGAAAATGAATTATATTGAATCTGCTATTTTCAGTATGGTAATAATTTGGTTAATTATTTTATTTTTTACATTAATGATTAATGATATTATCACATACTAATTATAATTTAACTTATTGAGAAATTGAGAAAAGGAGATTGATGCAACAATATAATATACAAGGTGATGTTAAAATGTTGGGGATGCATGCTGGGAATTGGCAATATACAGTGAGACAAAAAATTTGGGGTTATGGTAAATGATAAGCCCCACAAATCTGTATCACTATTTTCAACTATACTGGAGTCATAATGTCGTGTGGAAAATGAACTTACACAAACTTTTAAACGTAATTTTAGTTGATTACTGTTGAAACAATAAACTTCAGTCTACAATTTACAGCTTATTTGCAGAAAATAATTTGGACAAATACTGTGTACTGGACAAATAAAATGTTTTATATTGGCGGTGAGATTGAAAGCGAATCTGCAAATTAAAATGTATTTTATGTTGACGGTATAGTAATAGTATTATCTGAAAGAAATTTGCTATCAGGCTGCAGCTTGGCAAACAAAGATAGAAACTGATCTGAAACACTCACACTGACTTTCTCTTACACCAATTCATATAGTTACATAGTCTCTAGTTTAGCGAATTTAATATATATGCGAGGGAATAACTAAGTGGTTAGCGTACTGGACTCCCACGTGGAGGTCCCGGGTTCGAGTCCAGATGTGCTGCTCTTAGATTTTTTCTTCCTAGAAGCCTCTAAAGCTCGGTGTTGGGTGATTGACAGTGTTGTCCGTAACGAGAGAACACTGTCCGGAGGCCGGCAGTGCACTGACAAGGCTCCGGGCGCCAATGACAATAGATGTTGACGAGCCTTAAATTTAAAAAAAAAAAACCTTTAATATATAATTCTATTTCTATTGTTATTTATTTGTTTATTTGCAGTAATAATTGTTCGATTCCTTTTTACTTTCTCTAACTGCTGTTAGAGGAAGTATTGCGATCGTGCCAGATTTTCGAAATTGAGTTTCACCAGAAATACAGGTTTTGAGGTCCCCTGAGTCCAAGAAAGTGGATTTTATAAAATGGACTGTATGTGTGGTGTGTGTGTGTGTGTGTGTGTGTGAGAGGATGTGTGTGAATAAAATATCTCAAAAACGAAAAGTTGCAGGAAACTCAAACTTGGTATTCCGTTTAGGTACTACAACCGCATCAGACACAAAGATGATGGGCAACATCCATCAACCGGAAGTGCCACTTTACAAAATGGTTTTTCAGCTTTTTGTGATTTTCACCAAAACGGCTGCAACAATTTTCTTTAAACTTGTTATATCAACTACACATACAAAGAGCTATAACGTTTATTTCAAACATTTCTCCGAAAAAATTCATTTAAGGGCACTTTTGGGGGAGAGGTGGGGTTATGGTTTCCTTTAAAGTGCTATTTTAAACCAACCATGTGCTTTACAATTCTCCCAACTAAATAATATTAATTATTATTATAAAAGTTGCCAAAATTTCCAGTTTGAAGAAAATCCTTTGAGCGGAAGTGCGACTTTACTGAATTTTCTCTATAAAAATGCCGACGGTTTTAAACACTAATAAGAAAATTTAAGTGTGGAGAAAATTTGCTGTTTGGCCTAAGAGAAAGTCGTGTAAGTGTTTCACACGAGATTTTTTTTAAAGTTCTTGTTGGAAAATAGATTTTTATTGAATTAGCTCACGCGTAGATTTCCATCTTTATAGTGCTCTTTCAATACTTTGTAGGCAGCGCCACATACATAAAATAAGGGCAATATAATAAAGCTAAAAACAGCAGCTCTAGGAAAAGTTTTTTAATTGAATATTATGAATTCCTTGGAGAATTTTTTGTGATCCATTAGTATAAACGGCTAATACAAAATGGCTCACTTACATTTCTGCCTAATTCTCTTTTGCTTTCTCTATCAACAATGGAATGATCATTCTGAATTTTTTCTTTATAGCTCAGATTAATTTTATAAAATAGTAAGTAATATGTTAGAAGTAACTTGATTTTTTTGCATTTTTTATAAAAAATTTTAGTGCACAATTTGATAATTTATAAAGTACCTACGAAGGGAAAATTAGTAAAAAATTCTAAACTAATTTTTTCAAAGAAATAATTTGCTATAAATAATTAACCAATCACAAGAGAAAAAAAGAAGGTGTGAAATTTGGATGTTAGGCTAATCAGAAATTTAGAATGATCACGTTGACCACGCCCACATTTGTCACCTTCACTTCTACCTTGTGATTGGTTAATTATTTATAGCTAATTATTTCTATAAAAAATCTAGTTTTGAATTTTTTTACTAATTTTCGTTTCGTACGTATTTTGTAAATTATCAAATTGGGCAATAACAATCTAAAAAAAATAAAAATGCAAAAAATCAAGTTATTTCTAACTTTTATTTACTGTTTTTTAAAATTAATGTGAGTTATAAAGAAAAAATTTAGAATTTTCATTCCATTGTTGAAAAAGAAAACAAAAGAGAATTAGGCAGAAAAGTAAGTCTGCCATTTTGTATTTAGCCGTTTATACTAGCGGGACAACATAAAATTGATGTTAAACACCCACAAAAATTTCTCAAAGGAATTCATAATTTTCAGTTAAAAAATCTGAAGTTCTTAGCTTTTCATTATTTCGTTCTTAATTTTATGTATGTAGCGCAGTCCACAACAATTTGAAAGAGTAAAGATGGAAATAAATCTACGCAAGAGCTAATTCGATCTAAATCTAGTTTCTCGCAACAACATAAAAAAATCCGATGTGGAACACTCACGCGACTTTCTCTTAATGGAAAATAGCAAATTTTCTTCACACTTATAATTCTTATGAGCTTAAAACCGTCGGCATTTTTATGGAGAAAACCACAAAAAGAGAAAAATCTAATCAGTAAATTCCGATGCTTTATTCAGTAATCTATTCACCACTCCCGGTCAACCAATTTTTTCCAAACTGGTCATTTTGGCAATTTATATAATTCTAATTAATATTATTTAGTTGATGGAATTGTATAATTGTGTAATATTGAAATAGCACATTAGAGGAACATGTAACCTCTCCCCTCCCCTCCCCGAAAAGTCCCCTTAAATGAATTTTCTCGGAAAAATGTTTCAAATAAAAGTTGTAGCTCTTTGTAAGTGCCGTTAATATTACAAGTATAAAAAAAAATCGTTGGAGCCGTTTTAGAGAAAATCACAAAAGTTTTTGAAGAATCTATTCTTTGAAGTGATACTTGCAGTCAACCGATTTTGAACAAATCTTATTGTCATGACCCTTATTAACACCTGAATGAAATATCAATTTTCAGCTTTCAGTGATTTTCCATTTTGAGTTTTGCGGACCATAAACATACATACACACCCAACACACATACAAACACATAGCGTTCGCCAAAAACTTATTTTTCATACTCAAGAGACCTCAAAACATGTAGTTCCGATGTAAACTCAGTTTCGAAAATTTGACTCGATCGCAATACTTGCTTTCACAAGGAGTAAGAGAATGTAAAAAATAGAAAATTTGGTATAATCGCGCTAATTCTTTTTAAAAGAAAGAAAGAAGGGCGATTAATCAATCATTCTGCAGGCACTGTAGATGGAGGTAATTTTTAATTTGCTCAAGAAGTTCTACACTTGCAACATAATAGGAAATCTACAGAAAAATGGATGTGCAACTGGTTCGTGAGAGAAATTCCGTTGTAATTATTAACTAAAACATATTGCAGTAAATTTTGTCCACAGGTTACGGATTTTTCGTTCAAATTCAATATTTTAATGAAATAATTTCCCATATTTTCGGTTTCCTCATTTTTGCTTCTTTGGTAACCGGATTTCTGGGTTTTTGCTTAGACTGCTGACTAAACTGCTGCATCTGTGGCGGCTTTGAGTGGCGGAAATCTTAATGATGACTTGGAAGTCTTTTTGTTTTAATGAAAGGTGGAAGTCTTCTTGGAGTGCAGCGTCATTGCAAGATAGTATGATGAAGTTGTAAGGGAAAATCTGTTAATTTATAATGCAGTGAGATGCACATGCAGTGAAATGTGAGAAACAAGCTACTGCTATAAATATAAGAGCTCAAAGTTACATGAGATGAGAGATACACAGAGGAGAACCGACCGCTGCTCAAACTGAATTCATTAAAACAAAAACACTAGGATTTTAATTTTATTTTTCTGTTTAAGCTATAGAATGATAAATGTTAGAAAACTTGTTTTTAAAATAGAGGGACTTAATCACTAATCACAAACTTTACATAAGTATATTATTTATAATTATACATGCATAATTAATATGAATTGAGGTGATCACTTAAATATCATATTAATAGCAAACATGATGAATAAATAAATTAATTCCTAGAAACGTTAAGATATGTTTACATTGATGGAAGACTTGTAAATGCTAAGCCATTTATATATATATATATAAATATATATATATATATGTGTGCGTGTGTGTGAATGTTGGTTACATAATGACCATTTAAATAATGAGACTGGTTAATGCTTCTTGCGCCATTTTGTCCACATACTAATACACAGACAAACACTATAAAATAAAGATAGAGAACACGGTTTGCTGGTGTCGCCCGCCTTGCTACACAGACAAGCCCTTCTGATACCATTTCCACTCACCAGCAATGTCCTAAACTAATTAATCTATTTCATAAGCAGTTATGTCTCTTGAAATAATATACACCCATACCTACTTACGCAAACAAGGTCACCCAGCGCGGCTAAATAAATTCCATCCAAGTAGGTAAAACACTGAAGAAAATATCTGGTTTGAAACACTCACACGATTCTCTCTTACTCCAATTCTCCAAATATTGCAATGCTAATTGACACTTCTATCAAACCTGGAATTTTTACTATACATTTTGTTGCCTAAAAAACAAGTAATATGTAGTATACGTAGTAATAGTAGTAGTAGGGGAGCCGCACATTTCTCAATTCAAGAACTTCCTGAATGGCAGCACTTTTATCAAATCCCAATAATACTGGTTGGGCAATTTATAGTAAAATCTAAAGATCCTATCCCAAAACATTTGGGCTCATCAGCCCATCAAGGACCAGGAAGATCAAGGACTGTGGCAAGGTCGTTCCCATTACTGCTAGTTTTTGCTTTCTCTATCAGGTGCACCACTAACTACAGCTCACCACTTTTTTTTACGATGCTGGGTTAATAGCTCACGAAAATTGAACCTCAACCCTCGCTTCAAAGGTAAGTGCCTAGCCACTAACTACTCCTGGAGCCCCCAGGATCGGCCTTAAATCATTATTACCAGAAATACAAGTGACGTTTATACATATAAAATTAGCAGTTCAATTAAAAAAAAAAAATAATGAAGCCTATTTGGGGAAAATTCCGAACAATTCACAAATCCTGACATATGTCATACTTCCGGTTAATCGAATTTCTTCAAACTTGGACTTATATTTATTCAATTTATGGCGCACCGTACATTGTTCTAAACACTGGTGCGAAACACTCACACGATTTTCTCTTACAGCAATAAACATTGTTATCAAGTACAAATTATCTTCAAATTTATAATTGTTACTACATGTTTAATTGTCTATGGGACGATCTAAACTTTAATTGTCTATGGGAGGACCTAAACATTAATTGTCTATGGGACGATCTAAACTTTAATTGTCTATGGGAGGACCTAAACATTAATTGTCTATGGGACGATCTAAACTTTAATTGTCTATGGGAGGACCTAATCTTGATAAAATTACTTTTTTGAGGAAAGCATGCCCTCACCCCTCCACCAAAACATCTTTAAGTGAGCTTTCTCTGAAAGAGTTTCCGTCAAAAGTGATAGTTCTTTGTATTCAAAGTTAGTGTATCTAATTTAATGAAATCTGTCGGTATTTTTATGAAGAAAATCGTAAAAAACTGGAAGAATGTTCAAAAAACGCACTTCCGGTCAATCGATTTTTTCAAACACGGAATATATTTAATTTTGATTGATATTATTTAAAAGATAGAAATGTATAATACTCAATTAGCACTTTAGAGGAAAACATAAACCTACCCCACCCCCAAAGACTCCTCATATGAATTTTCTCGGAGAAATGTCCCAAATAAAAATGCGAGAACTCAATTTCGAAAATTTGTTACATTGCAGCAACATGTTACATTGCAGCTCTTAAACAGGAACGGAATGTAGAAATAAATTTAATAAATTGGAGCACTACCACAACTTTGTGTTTTGTTATTATCTTCTAACCGTGCTCCATCACGATTACATTTTAAATTATATTTCATGATAAAAACGCAGTTTATACAATTATATAGCAAACTATTGTTTTAGACAGAATCTGTAATTAACTAAATATATTGTAGATTGCAGATTGTTGTAGCGGATTATTGCACTGCGACCTGAAAGATCTATTGTGCCCCCCCGGAGCTTCCTCAGTGCGCTGCCGGCCTCCAAGCAGTATTCTCTAGCTACAGACAACACTGCCTATCACCGGACCGTGAGTTGTAGAGGCTCCTAGGAAGAAAAAATGTAAGGGCAGCATGCTGGATTCAAACCGGGACCTCCGCGTTGCTAGTCCAGCTCGCTATCACTGAGTTACCCATCCTTCTCCCTTGGCTTACGCCAATTAACTAGGGACGGAGACCCTAGTTTGTGTACTGTGTTTGTCCTTGTCTGTAAATAGTAGAGTGTATGTAGTTTAAGTGTATTGTGTACTGTTCTGATAAAGTGCATGGTGAACTGAGCTATGTATGGTAAGCCGTGGGGTCGCTACTCCCCAAGTAACTGCATGCAACAGATACCCCTTGCGGGCATCTACATATATACTTTAATAATACCATTTCTAATCTATTTTTACAACTTATAATGGTGTAGCCAGTTTTAGATAAAGTGTTGTCATGTTCCTAATAATTCTTAATCACGCCCTACCTGCACTCTTTACTGTTCTAACTCTTAATTTAACTAATTAAAATGTCTCTAGATTTCAGTTTATTATAATGCATATTAAGCAATCATTTATTATACAATAAGACAGGGCCGAGTTCAGATAGTTTTCATTCTTGCCCCCTCCCCCCTCTCCCGAAAAAATAAAAATCTTGTTGAGCAGTCTTCACTTTTAGATTTTCTTAAAAGTCGGAATCTTTACTAAATACTTCCTGATGTTATTTATATGGAGTCTGGTAAATGATTATCGCTGTGAGGATTGTCTCTTTCCAGTGTAAATATAATATATTTGCGTTAACTTTCATGGCTCTTTAAGAACCAATGTTCAAGATGTAGGATATGTTCCTGAAGAGCATAGCATTCAGGAGTTCAAGGTTTGCAGTATTATCTACGAGCATATATATTAATGGTATTTGGGTGTTAGTTAAGTTAAGAGTTAGAACAACAGTAAGAGTGCAGAGGTAGGACGTGATTAAGAACTGTTGGGAACAAAACAACACTTTATCTAAAACTGGCTACACCTGTTGTAAAAATAGATTAGAAATGGTATTATTAAATTATATTTTATTTAGAAAGTGGTGCAATGTTCACTCTAATGAAATGGAGAAATAGTATTTTAAGTAGTACATTAGATATGCCAGAACACCGTATTAATCTATACGTTCGTAGATGATACTGCAAACCCTCAACTCCTGAATGCTATGCTCTACAAGATCATATTCTACATCTTGAGTCTTGGCTCTTAAAGAGCCATAAAAGATATTTGGAAGTGTATATGGGAGCTAAGACAGGCTAATTGTGTTATCAAGATTGACTGTAAGGACCACAGCGGAATTAAAGGTAACGAACGAGCAGATGCACTCGCGAAGGAAGCTCCAGTTAATAACAGCAATTGTCATAGCACGGCACCAATTTCATGACTCAAGAAGAAGCACAGTTTGAAGAAAAAATAAAGTTAGCTAAATTAGGGTTTAATTGTGCGTTAGGGAGTTTATTCCATAATAAAAAGTTATTTTTGACATAAAGCGTAGGGTGTTTGAGGCAGTTGCACGGTCTATTGTTTGTTACGCGGTCCAGGTATGTGGATACAAAGAATATGTGGTAATAGAGAAATTCCAACTTTGAGGGAATTCTTTCTCTTCAAATAATACCCTCAACCATGCCTTATATTTGGAGACTAAATTTGATGTTTTGTATTTATAACTTTTAAATTACATTCTTCCTTTATTGTCAAAACTTTCAGTGATTTTAATAAACTGGCCTTTCTAGTTACGTTAGAGTGTGTTAGTCGAGAAGTGGGTGGATCCAAACCTGCATGAAGTTTCAATTCAGCTAAATGTAAGCAGATAATTTCAATGTAGATTCTGTTAAAAATTTTGTAGCTTTGCTGTTGGAAACAAATCAAAGTGAATTATGCTTTTCAACGACCAACACTGCTGGGGGGGGCCAACATTGCTCTGGCCCCATCAAATGAATTTTTCTGGAAAAATTAAAGAAACAAAATTTATAGATTTTCTCGCCAGATTTACATTCTTTTTGTATTTGTAACCTTTTTAAAAACATCGGGAAGAAGGAACAAACACATTTCTACTTCCGGATTATCGACTTTCATCAAAACACTACGGTGATCCGCACAATAACTAAGAGAAATATGAAGTTCGAAGTTTTGAGATTCATCTATGTTCTCCGCAGATAGGCACACAGACAAACACATACCTACATAATAAACACACACACACACACGCGCACGCACACACACACACACACATACACAAAATATATACATATATATATAAAACATCAAATAACTACTTTTTCGCATCTCAACAGGTGTTCAATAACAAGAAAAGTGAATTTCAAAAACCAGACTATTCGTACTTTCTGACACAATTCTAGTAAGAGAGAGATTCTAGTAAGCCACAAATTCTACGAATGATGAAAACTGTGTTAATTATGCTTTAAGATTATTTATGTACATTCCTATAACTAGATGAGATGATCATGTAATTACATGATGAAATAATAAGGTCACTATTGTAATCATTCATAGATATGGTTACAATTGCATTAATTCATATGCTATGCAATTCAACTATGTACGAATTGCATATCTATTAAAATACAGTTGCCGTTTTTGTTAAGTGTTTTATAATTTACGTATGTATGTGTATATCTGTGTATCTGTGTGTATATGTGTATTGAGGTGTGTGCATGGTGTTTGTATTTTAGTGAAAGAGAGAGAGAGAATGAGAAATAGCAGAAGGGGAGTGAGAGATAAGAACGCTACTATTCACTACATAATGAGAGCCATTAGCATACCGGATAGAAAAGGAAGTCTCTGCCTCCTAGCCGGCCATCTTGCTGTCTCACTCAGGTTACTGGGAAACTGCTGTGAGCAAACACGAGTCGGGAGCTGACACTCCCGTTCGCAATCCAAACATACTGCTGTCTGTTCAGTATGACATACGTCAACTAATGCTATCCGGGCTACTTTATTTCTTAAAAATAAATTAAAAAAAATTAATACTTGCTAGAAACAAATTAAAATAACTGAACTTAATATTTTTCCAACATTACATTAAAAAAATCTGGTGTGCACCACTCACACGACTTTCTCTTAGCCTCTCCAGAAAGTCGCACGACTTTCTCTTAGCCTCTCCAGAAAGTCACACGACTTTCTCTTGGCTTCTCCAGAAAGTCGCACGACTTTCTCTTAGCCTCTTCAGAAAGTCACACGACTTTCTCTTACTGCAGTGAACAAAATTTTAATTGACTCTCAGGTTTCAGCGGCCAATTACATGAAAAACACTGGTTGACGGGTTGAGACCGCGTCAGTGGTTTGCAAGAAACCGACGTTTCGCCCATATTACAATGAGCATCTTCAGAGTCGTTACACCTTGAAAACCAATTTTGTCAAATTTGTAAATGACAATTTTTTCGAACATAATTTTTACTAAATGTTTGTCTTCAGCTTTATATCAATGGGAGAATCTCAACTAAATAAAATGACTATTTTGAGGAAACCATAGCCTCCTCTCAGCCCACAAAACGTCTTTAAATGAATCACTCGAAAAAAAATTTTAAACAAATGTGATAGACCTTTATATTTACAGTTAGTGGTACCAATTTTAATAAAATTCGTTGGTGTTTTTATGGAGAGATCTGCGATAACTGAAAAAACGCACTTTCGGTTTACTCATTTTCTTGAAACTCGGAAGTTTGGCAGTCTAATTATTTCTAATTAATTTTGTATAGTAAACTAAGATAGCGCTTTAGAGACAAACCTAACCCCACCTCTTCTCCAAAAGCCCACTTAAATGACTTTACTCGGAGAAATGTGGAAATAAAAGCTCTTTGTATGTATAGTTCAAGTATTATAGTACATATAGTTCATAAAAATCGATATAGTTCGAGAAAATCACGAAAAAGTAAGAAAACCGTTCAGTAAAAACTCACTTTCGGATGGATTTTGTTCGAAATCTTTGTGTCTGATGCGGTGGTAGTACCTGAACGGAATACCAAGTTTGAGCTTCCTGCTACTTTTCGTTTTTCAGATATTCTGTTAACCCATGCAAGCACACATACAGACCATTCTCTATAAACTGTTTTAGAATTCAGGCGTCGCCAAAACATTATTTCCGCTGAAAACTCAGTTTCGAAAATTTGGAAAGTAAAAACAAGCTAACACAGTCTGAGTTTTTGGAACTCTCGAAAACATTGAATCAAAATCCAGGTTGAAAGAAAATGTGTCCATTCAAATTGTGGTAACAGCAATCAGGGAAAATGGTGAATGTTTCTCATCACGTAGTTTACCTATATATTTCTATAATTATTTGTATCAATGTTTTTGTATCTATATCTGTCGTACTTTTGACCTTTAAGGCAGACTTCACTAGTGCAGCTCAACTCCTTAACATCCTTCAGTTATTAAAGTGTAAGAAGACAACTAAGGCAGCACGCTTAAAATAGCACTTAGCTTGAGACTGAATGTAATTCAGCATTTTTTTAAAAACCCAATCAGTTTACCAATAAAATAAAATATTTCTGAAAATAAATAAAATCTTTGAATATGTGGTTGGGTCCGCAAAGCTAGATAAGATCCTTTAAAATTATTTAATAATTTATTTTTAAATTATATAACTATGTTATTTAATCTATATAACTTTGTAATTATTTATTACAAAATTATATAGTAAGTTGATTTTAAGTTGTAAGTTGCCTGTAAGTTGATACTAATGTATTGTGAATTATACAGAACTGATGATGGCCAGGCCTAGGCGGAAACCTTATTAAAAAGATTATTTAACTGAGACTATTGTTGGCTGTTTTAGCACCGCTTTTCTGTACTGCACCATTCCTTTGTACGAGAAATAGTATGCAACCCTAATAAACAATTTTCAGAAATAAAATCTCTTCTAGTTTCTTTTATTGTTGTAAGAGGACATTCATGAATTGGCTGTCGGGTCAAATTTTCGAAATTGATATTTCACCAGAAATACATATTTTGAGGTCAGCGTAACTCCGAAATTTGCAAAAAGTTCAAACTTGATATTCCATTTAACAGTGGACAAGTAACTTGTAGCAGTGGACCAATAACTTGTAGCAGTGGACCAGTAACTTGTAGCAATGGGCCAGTAACTTGTAGCAATGGACCAATACCTTGTAGCAGTGGACCAGTAACTTGTAGCAGTGGACCAGTAACTTGTAGCAGGATTTCGGACAAAACCGAATTTTAGTTTTCTGTGAGTTTCTCGAAAACGATTCAACGATTTTCTTTAAAATGTGTATACACACTACACATTGTACATACACACTACAGATTGTACATACACACTACACATTGTACATACACGCTATACATTGTACATACACACTACACATTGTACATACACACTACACATTGTAAATACACACTACACATTGTACATACACACTACACATTGTACATACACACTACACATTGTACATACACACTACACATTGTACATGCACACTACACATTGTACATGCACACTACACATTGTACATACATGACTTTTATTTGAAATATTTTTTTCCCAGAAAAAAGATACTCTTCATTTAAGATACTTTTGGGGTGTGGTGGGGTTGTGCATTCCTATATTATACGATTCTATTATTTATATAATATAAATTAGAATTAAATATGTTATCAAAATTGTGAGATTGAAGAAAATTGGCTGACCGGAAGTGTGATTTAGTGAACTGCTTTTTCAGAGTTGTATATTTTTCTCTATCAAGATAATTAGGTTTCATTAAACTTGGTTTACAAGCAACCCATACAGGGACCTATTACTTTTTTGGATACACTTTCCCGAAAAAATTTATTTAAGGGGTTTTGGGGTAACTGGAAAATCAAGGTTCCCTTAAAAGGTGGTTTCATAAATTTAGATTCTCCCTTGAAATAACATTGGACGAAATGAAATTGGAGGAATGAATCCCGTTGAAATAACATAGGTAACACTGTGTGTTTGACAAAATTTCTTGAATTACAATCTAAATTCCAGAAACAGAAAATTGTGTTTCACACCATTTAAAAACTTTGCTCCAACAATTAAACTTTTTTCAATCAAATTAATAGTTATTAACCAAATAAAACTGTTTCCTAAAGAAGAGTCCTTAAACCTGCTTCAGGTTGATGTATTTTTACAGAAATGTTGGTGTTAGTGGTGACGGAAGTGACAAGTATTTGAACTACGCTACTTTCCAACGATATTTCGTCCACACACACAGACCATCTACTAAAAACATATCTTCTGACTTGGGGGAGCTCAATTCATTATTTCCGGTGAAATCCCATTTTTGAATATTGGACATGATCGCAGTACTTCCTGTTAAGCAGTAAGAAAAAGTAAAAAATCTTATTTGGTATAAAAAAGTTTAATTTTACGAAAGATGCAGTATTATACAAGCTATCTGTAATGAAGATATCGTTTTAAACTATTTAATTATTTGCCCAGTTTTACCCTAACTTTGCAAATAAAAAGTGGAATATGTTCTTACATCGAAAACTTTTGCAAATAAAGTAAACTTCCTTCTCTATCAACTCTTCCGTGCTAACAAAACTTGAAGACTGAGCACTTGATTCAACATTAAATGCCGCATTTTTCTATAGTTCACAAAAGACATCAGCGAAATTTATTTTTCTGAATACGCAGATTACTTTTCAGCTTCCTAAGCTATTTGATAACACCGATAAGAGCGCGACCCGCGCTGGTAGAGAAATATATTTTAGAAGTTGCGAGGAGTGGAGATATGCAATCCACTCAGCTGAGAAGATGTCCATAAAACCCCATTGAACTTTCGGACTTTCTCTTTTTATTCTTGTCGGTAGGCGGTGCTTATGAAAGATACATAACAAAGAAATCTGGACATTACTGTTAATCCGATTTGAGAAATGAAGTAAAATAAATCGACTCTATTAACACGCTGAGATAACTCAAAGCTCTAAATCATAGTCGTAGTTCACCCCCCATCCCACCCCGATGATATTAATTTCCGGTGCTATTGTAACCAACGACAGCCAATTAACTTACAACATTTTATTTAATGTTACGGACAGCTTATTAACAGCCCTATCCTCAGAACCCAGTCTAGTTGAAGTTCTTTACCATCTTTACATAAAATTAATTTTCGTTTATATACCCTAAATAAAGTTCTAAAAATAAACATAACGTGGTTTTACTTTCTCACTTTCTCTTTTGTTGTAAGACTAAGTTCTGTGTCTTTGTCAAATTTTCGAAATTAAGTCATCACCGGAAATCATGTGTTAAGGTGCTCTGGGCATAAGTTGTCAAGATATGTGGGTACATTGATAACATATAAATTGATTAGATTTTGTTTAGAAATTAATCAATGCTATCAGAGGCCCGGAAATAGCGATTTGGACAACCGATAGTACCACTTCATCAACTACACATGATTGCAGAGAGTGGGGATTTGTGACGTTATATTGCCAACAGTATTGCTAAAATCGAGCTTTGCACATATACCACAAGTAGTCAAATTTGCGGTAAGAGCATGTCGTTTGATTGATTCACAGCAAGTCGTTTGAGATGTTTTTCAAATTTATCTTTATCTGAAGAGGAAATATTAGTTTGTATTAAATTTAAGAAATAGAATTTTCACCGGATGTTTTGAGATCTGCCGAATAGAAACAAAATTTTTTTAACGAAGGATATATATATCTTTGCTTCTTCGGAAAAGTGGACATATAAGGGTGAAAGAATTGAGGTGGTCAACAGATATAAATACCTTGGAGTAGTTTTGACTCCTCGTCTTTCCTTCTTTCCCCACCTAGAAGACAGAGTATCACAAGCAAAAATAGGCATAAACAGAGTTTGGTCAAACTTCATTCTGAATAGAAATGTACCTTTAAGCTCCAAGTACCGGGTGTTCGGCAGTATTTCGCGTGCAGTTGTGTGCTATGGAGCCCAGGTATGGGGTTTTCAGTCGTACGATGTGCTGGAAAAATTTCAGAGATTTTTCATCAGGAAATTGTTCTCCCTACCTTCATCCTCTGCTAATTATATGTTAGCAATAGAAACAGCTATGGAACCTCTGGAGTGCTTCACACTTCATCTACATCTTAAATATTGCCTCAAGATACTCTCTCTCCCGGATTACAGACTGCCTAAGAAGGTGGCGCTTGAGGTGATAAAGGGGGGATCTTACTGGTTTAAGCACTGGCTCACCCTATCACGAACATATTCTTGCCAATTTACGGTAGTTTAGACGATCTTTCGAAGTGGGGTAGCCAGCTTTCTCCTTTGAGATCTAAGATTTGTGTAGCTCATCTCGAACAGTTTGTGAGTCTGTTGTGGTGGTTGGTTCCGCAGAGCTGGAAAGCATCAGAGACATTTTCCGTGTAGCCTGCTTCGTTTTGTGGTCATCGACCGGTTTCGGGCGTTCGCCCATCTCAGGATGCGTTTTCAGACAGTGTGACACAGATGTAGACTCAGACAGTGTGCCAACATAGACTCGTACAGAGACTTAGTTTCACACTCACTTAGTGTGAAACTAAGTCTCTGTACGAGTCTGTGTTGGCACACTGTCTGAAAAACGCATCCTGAAGATGGGCGAACGCCCGAAACCGGTCGATGACGACAAAATGAAGCAGGCTACCACGGAAAATGTCTCTGAAGTTTGTGAGTCGTGCGATTGCTTCAGACAGATTCCTTTTATATAGGTTTCTATTAAGTGAGTATAGGGAACAGGTTACAGCCTCATTATCGCACGATCTTTCCTTCAATGAAGTGCGCTGGTTATTTAAACTAAGGGGTGAACTTTTATACTTGAATTTCAGACCTTGGCTCGAAAGAGACACTGATCTGGAAAGGTGTCAACTTTGTAATTCTGGTAGGCCGGAATATACGTATCATTTCCTTGGAGAATGCCCCCTTTTGGCAGAATTTCGTTTAATTTATTTTAATAAGCTCTCATTTCGAGAGCTGATGTAATTTCTTTTTTATCAGGCCAAGAACATCCTCGTCCTTTGCTCCAGTTCGCCCGCCATGCCTGGAAGGTTAGGTATAGTTGGATAACTGACTCTAATTAGTTGTTGTGTAGCCTTATTTTTTTTTCTCTCTCTCTTTCTTTCTTTTTTTCTCTTTTTTTTTGTTTCTTAATTCCCTTTTTATATCTCAGTTTGTATTTTCTAGGCGTGATTTTCATTTTTGTATATTTGTTTGTAATTATTGTTTTTTTAAATAACTCTTTATTTCATTTATCCTTTTGGATTAATTATTTATTTATTTGATTTTTTTTTTAATTTTTTTTTTACCTTTTTATTTTATTATACTGGTTTGATTTATCTATTTGTAGTTTAATTTGTTTAGTTAGAAGAAGAAAATAATTAATTACTTTTGCAGTGAACTCTGGCAGACGGCTAAAGCCATTGCTAGTATATTTTGTATATATTATCCATGTAAATTACTTTTTCAAAAATAAATATTATTATTATTATGTATATATATATATATATATATGTGTGTGTGTGTGTTGTGTGTGTAAATGAAATAACTAAAAAACAAAAAATCGCAGCGAACTCTTGATATTCCGTTTATGTATCACTACCACATCCGCCACAAAGTTTCCTGTCAAAATACGACAACCGGAAATGCAAATTTTCCGGTTTGCTGGAAAGATGCTTCGACGATTTCCTCCAAAGTTGATATACTTACATATACGAGTAGATACACGAGTCCAAACTCTATCATTTCAAACATTTTTGGGAAAAATGATTTGAAGAGGGTTTTGGAAGAGCAGTACCTCGAAATTCTCTTTCAACTGCTATTTCAAACTGCTGTCTTTTCCTTTATCTAAAAACAACTGAAGACAATTTAATTTGTTTATAAAATATCAAGTTTGAAGTAAATCCATTAACCTAAAGTGCAGCTTTACCAATGGGTTTTTCAATTTTTCCTGAAACTTGGTATGCATATTAAATATATGTAAATGTATTACTTTTATTTTAAAGGTTTTTCCAGAACAGCTTATTTTAGGGCTCCTGGGGGAGCTGAGTCCATACCTGTGCAATTAATGAAATTAAGTTTCCAACTTTTAAGAACAGAGAGCACGCTCACTGTACTCCCTAACCTGTCCAACGGAGAAAATGCGAAGTTTGATATATACAATGAATGCATATGATGCAAGGTCTTACTACATTTATTTCTATACCTTTAAAAAAATAATATTAAATTAATTGTTTCACAAATTTTATAGGATCGTAGCATATAACATATGTGGTTTAAAAAATAAATTGTCCAATTTGGAATTTTATAGTTTTTTGCAAAATTTCGAAATTTTCATACTATTCGAAACATTTATAATTGAGGAAAATACTTTTAAGGTTTTTAAAAAGTGGTGTAATGGGTATAAACTAAAATTCATGTCTGCGGTTAAAACTACAATTTATGGTAGGGCTAGCGGTGGTTGTATTCTTGGTATTAAGAAAGAATTGATTCACCAAAATGTATGTAAATTTGTAAATCTTGCTAATCATGCATTGATTGAAGTTAATGGAACTAACTATTATTATATTGTCCCAATTTATTTAAACTGTAACCATCGGTTAGACGACTTTCAATCACTGCATGATTTGATTGCGAACAATTGTGATCTTCGATATATATTAATAGGCGACTTCAACAGTAGAGTGGGTGAATCCCAAATTATCCCAGAGCCGCTAACTGCAGATGTAGATTGTTTATATTCCAATAGAAATTCTAAAGACAAAGTTCTTAATTCTAATGGGAAGCACCTTCTATCACTTTTTGAAGATTTTAATTTAATTTAATTAAATGGGCGGATTAGAGGTGATACTTGTGGAGAATTTACATTTATTAGCCCAGCAGGTTCTTCGGTAATCGATCTATGCGCGGTTTCTGTTGATATTTTGCCATACCTAACCGCCTTTGAAGTTTGTTTGCAGATTTTTTCAGACCATTTACCCATTACTTTAAAAATCTCAACCGGTATTAAATTTAATGATACTATGTCTCTGTTACCCAAATTGAAATGGAACCTTATTTATAAAAATGCGTTTCAAAATTATATAGAGACAAATTTAGAAAAATATGATCTGAAAGAAGTTTGCCCAGCAATTGGTTTACAATATCTTACTGATTTAATAAGTAAATTTGCCCATAAAAATAACATGGTTCATCAAGATAAATCTGCTAAAAACTATAAACAAATCTGGTATGATGGAGAATGTGCTAAGGCGAGGGTGTATGTGTTTAGCTTATTGAAAATATACAGGAGAACAAATTCTAATACAATAAAAAATGTGTACTTAAAAGCACCAAAAAATGATAAGGCTCTCTGTAACGGAAAGAAAAGGCAATATATTGATAATGCAATCTGTAAATTAAATAATGTTATGGATGTCAAAGAGTTTTGGAATTCAGTTCGGTTTTTCAAACTGAAAGATTTGCAAACCGATAGTAGTATATCTACAGAAGAATGGGTTTCCCATTTTAAAACTTTATTAAACCCTCCACTAAACGCTATAAGAATAAATTATGCGGAGCCTTATAAAGAAAATATCTTATTAGATGCCCCTTTTTCAGAGTCGGAGCTTATAGCTGTTCTAAGTAGGGCTAAAGATAAGAAGGCGCCGGGTACTGATCGGATCCATTTTGAATTTTTCAAACACGCTCCGCAAATATTTCTAGAAAAGCTTCTATTTTTATTTAATAAATTCTACGATACAGGCAGAATCCCTGACAAGTTCAAAGACTCTTTAATATTTCCAATGCATAAAAAAGGCAGTACTAGTGAGAGGGATTTCTTTTAGTAACACTGAAGGGAAATTATTCACCGGGCTATTGCTGTCTAGACTGGAACTTTGGGAAAAAGAGCATGCTGTTCTGGGCGAATATCAGGCGGGCTTTAGGAGGGCCTACTTCACAGTCGATAATGTATTTACTTTGATGAGTATTGTAAATATTATATTGAGCCGTAAACGTCAGAAAGTTTATGCCTTCTTTATAGACCTGTCTGCGGCATTTGATCGTGTGGACCGCTTTGCCCTTTTCTATAAACTGTCTGTGTTAGGGGTTTCCTCCAAAATGTTAAGAACATTAAAACATTATTATACAGATACTCATGCATCTGTCTGGTGCCAGAGAGAGGTCTCTGATACTTTTGAAACTTGTATGGGTGTAAAGCAAGGTTGCCCGCTGAGCCCTCTTCTCTTCTCATTTTTCATAAATGATATGGCGGACTGCATTGAGGGCGGTATTAGAGTACAGCATACTAAAATAAAAATGCTAGCTTATGCGGACGATGTTGTTGTGCTCGCCTCAGAGTATGATCAAGTCAGTAGAAAATTACTGTAAAACATGGAATTTGGAAGTAAATCTGAAGAAGTCTGCAATAGTCGTGTTCAGAAATGGGGGAAGACCTGGTAGAGGCGAAAAGTGGTATTTTAAAAATGAGCCTATCACAATTACCAAACAATATAAATACTTAGGGGTTACATTGTCGTCAAACTTGTCCTTAGAATCTCATTTTAAGGAGAGAATTGAACACTCAAAATTTGCAATCAGTGCCTTTAACAGAATTATATTCAACAAACACATTGCCTTTTCTTCCAAACTAAGTATATTTTATGCAGTGTCGAGATCGATAATTTGTTATGCTGCTCAAATTTGGGGATGTAGGATGTATCAAGCGTTAGAAATCTGTTTAAAAGGTTTTGTTAAAAAGTGTTTTAGCTTGCCTCGTAACACGCCTGATTTTGTCTTGTACTTGGAAACTGAAGTTCTACCTATATTTGTACATACTGTTAAACTCCACCTCAAATATGTAAATAGATGTTTTAATTTACCACAGTCTAGGTACCCTAATATGTTAGTTAATGAAATAGTCAACAGGAAAGTGTTTTGGTATAAAGACTGGCAACAATTTTGTGCTAACTATAGTATTGATTTCAATTTGTTTATTGAGAGAAAAATTAAATTAAATGAAATATTAAATAAGGTGAAGTCCAAAATGTTAAATGATTATAAATGTAAATCTGTTAACAGTGAGAATCATACTCTGTACAAATATTTAGAAAAAAATAATTTTGTTCATAACATTGACAGTCAATCTGCTAGTTGGATATTAAAAGTAAGAGGAGAGTTGCTATATTTAAATAGATACCGCTTCGGTGAAGCCATAAAATTGTGTTCTCTGTGTAACAGGCGGGAAAATGAAGATGTTTACCATTTCATTGCAATATGCCCGATACTAGCAGAGTTTAGGGTTCTGTATTTTAATAAAAATAAATTAACTTATAAAGAATTTATTGATTTTCTTAATGGTAAGGATTGGCGTAGACTTGTTAATTATTGTAAATCCGTTAATTATTGTATAGGTTCTCCTTGATTCAAGAATTTAATTTTTAGTTATTTAGAGCAAAAAGTGTATATATTAATTTTTGTTTATTAATTACTTTTTTTTTGTTTTATTTTTTTCACATTAACATGAAGTATTAGTTTATTTACTAGAAGTAGACGTTTATTTATTTATTTTTCACTATTGTTATCTTACTTTTTTATTTTTGAAATAAGTTTCAATTTACACACTTTGTAGAAGAATGTCAACTCCTCAGACGGTCAGCTCTGACCATGAGAATGTGGTTTATTAGTTCTTTTTTTCATACTTCTGAATTTTTCATGTAAACTGTGTATTATAAATAAATAACCATTTATTATTATTATTAAATTAATTGTTTCACATAACTGAGTATAAATTGCGCTTTGAGACTGGGATTACAATATAATGTTATCATTTAAGTATCGTAAGGTGACAGAAAATGTGGAGGTGACAGGTGTGTCTAGATCTCTGAGGTAGTGTCACCAAGCAAACACTATGTAGGAATTATTAAAGACAAAAAATAATAAGAACAACTGCCAGGTTACAATGCTACCCACATGGTAAGGCAATAACCTTTATATATTGGTGATAGCTTGATAGTATAGAAGTTTGCATATTAAGTTGTCCACATAAGCGCTAGGTTTAAAGAGAGAATGTATTTTATTGCATATGAGACCGTATAATAAAATTTGATTATATTTTATCTTTGAATGAAGATTCTCCTTTTATGAGTTCGGTTAAAGAGAGCTCAGGACATACAGCGAACAATTGCTCCAACTACATGACAATAACTGGATTGTTTACTTATCATTATTTAACAATCAATAAATTTATAACAAGAAATCCATTTAGAATATATGTCGCTTTCTTTGCTGCTGCAATTTCTCAGGTTTGCGAACTTGTCAATTTTTCAAAATTGAGTTTCCACCGAAAAACACATTTCCTTATTATGCAAAAATAGTGTATTACCGAATTGCCTCCTTCTGCGTGTGAGTGTTGTTTCTGTCAGAATAAAATATGTCAGGAACTAAAAATCACAGAAAATATTGAAATTATTCACAATATCCCACGGAAGTGCGAAATACTGAATTATTTATTTTTGCGCGATTTTCTCAAACATATCTCAACGATTCGCTTTATATTTTACATACCACACACATAACGTGCTTGTCAATTTGACTTGAAACATTTGTTCAAATAATTTATGTTTGGCGAATACTGAGGGAAGCTGCAACCTTCCCTCTCAAGTGCTACTATAATTTACCGTTTGGCACCAATGTAATATTGAGCATTGCTATAACTCCAAATTAGAAAAAATCAAATAACAATTGATTATTGTGCAATGACTTTACAAAACAGGTTTCTGAGTTGTTCAAGCTTTTCGCGAAAACGGCTCAAATTATTATATTTAAATTAACTGCACATATAAACCTATAATTTTATTTATAACATTTTCTGAAGAAATTATTTTGGGGTGACACACTTTCAACTGTTTTTACAAGTTTTACTGAAGGCTGACGGAAACACTGCCGTACAATTATAGTCTTTTTTAAGTATCCTTTGTGCCAAAAATATTACAAAAAATTAGTGTTTTATAAAAGCTTAATTCGGTTCCCCTGGTTTCTAGCTTACTCCTTGTTGAAAGGCTTATTCTTGTTTAGGACGTAATAACATTCAATAGATGCCAATATTTTTGGCAAACCTCAACGCGAGATGACATTATCCAATATCATTAGAGATCCCGGAATTGTAAATTTGCTGACATTTCGAAGTACTAAGTGCCTACTTTTAGGGATTTGTTTAAATTGGGATTGGAGCCATAGTTATAACTAAGAAATGTAGTTTTACTTTCAATAATTTCCGTAGAGAAAAAACATGCTTAAAATCATCAATGGATCTTCCTATAATTTCAATAACCCCTGCATGGGCTAAGAACTGTACGGACTTATAAAATATCGTACTATAATAGTAATCTACTTCCGAGCAAAGTATGGTTCTATAACTGAACCATATTAAACACATTACAATAACTCCAAGTTTGAAGAAACTGGATGAACTGTCATGTAAATTTGAAGTGTAATTTCCCTGCCCATCAACCCCTTTACATTTCCCCACCAAAATATTTCAATAAAAGTGAGGGAAATGCAAGTGTACTCAAGTTTACAAGAAAATCGTTTCCGTGAATGCAATAACCGAAAAATCCTATAGCAAAAATCTTTCTGTGGCGCCCCTAGTGATATCTAAAGGAAATAACAAATGCAAATTGCTGTGATTTTGCCATTTTGATTTAAGCTGGCACACAATCACATCACTAATATCTAAAACCACGTTTTTATATTCAGGGACGCCCGAAACTATTTCTTGTGAAACTCAAGTTCGATGTTTGACATGATCGCAATCCTTTCTCCTATAGCAGTGAGAGAAAATAAAAAAATCTGGTGTGAAATACTCATACGACTGCAGTTTATTAAGTTATAGTTGACAAATTTTCACAAAATATAATTTTTATCTGGTACTTTCCGTCGTAGCAAGCATATTTATAGTGTTCCTGACCGGTTTCGGATTTTTATCCATCGTCAGAGGAAATTCTCCATGTTCGTGTGGAGAGTTCACTTCAACTTAATATTTTTGATATACTCACACTTGTGGGTTGTATATATATATATATATATATATATAATTTATACTAAATGCTTACTAGTCTTCAATTTTATATCGATAGGAGAATCAAAATTTAATAAAATGACTTGTTTGAGGAAAGCATAACTTCCCCCTCTCTCATTAAACTTTTTAAGGGAAAGCACAACTTCTCCCTCTCTCTTTGAACTTTTTCAGAAAAAAGTTTACACAGAACTTATAGTTCCCCGTATTCATAGTTGTTGTATGAAATTGAAGAAATGTGTCGGTGATTTTATGGAGAAAAACTGAAAAAGTGTTTAGTTTCACTAAACTCCACTTCGGTCAACCGATCTTCTACAAATTCGAAATTTCGGCAACATATTTAAATTGTAGCTCTTAGAAAGTGTAACTAACATTCCAAATTTAAAGAAATTGTGGCAGCCATTATTGAGAAAATCGCAAAAAAGTGAAATAAAAAACATTCAGTAAAGTGGTACTTCCTTTTGAGAAATTTTGGCAAAACGGAATATCAAATTTGAATTTGATTTTTCGATTCTGAGCTTTACCGTTTGCATACACAGGCCCACACACACAAACCATTTTCTAAAAACCACTATTTTGGACTCAGGGGACCTCGAAACGGGAATTTACGGTGAAAACTCGACATCGAAAATTTGACAGGATTACAATAGTTCCTCTTACTAGGAGTAAGAGAAAATAAAAATGTGCAACTCCTGAACATTTTTTTAATTGCAATTTACGTAGTTGAAAAGAGACTAATCTTCTTCGAACTGGAAACTTTGTATTAAATGTTTGGTTAGTTTCAATAATATGTATAGATTATACCTGAGCTACATCAGTTCGACCTACTGGGAGATGCGTGACTCTCCAAGAAACTAAGTTTAAAGGAACCCATCGGGTTCCCGTCGACAAAATCTCAGAATACTAAACAAACCGCAAACTCAGGATTCATTTTGAATGGCAGATTTACTTCAAACTCAGAATTTTGACAACACATTTATTAGTATTATGTAGGTATTGGAACCGTACAATGTGCTGAAATAGCAATTTAGAAGAAAGCCTAATATCGTCCCTTTTCCGAAACCCCTATAAAACAATTTTCCTGCAAAAAAGTCTCAAATAAAAGTGACACACCTACAGGTATGTAGTCAGTATAGTGACACACGTACAGGTATGTAGTCAGTGTAGTGACACACCTACAGGCATGTAGTCAGGGTAGTGACACACCTACAGGTATGTATTGAGTGTAGTGACACACCTCATGTATGTAGTCAGTGTAGTGACACAACTACAGGTATCTATTCAGTGTAGTGACACACCTCATGTATGTAGTCAGTACAGTGACACACCTACAGGTATGTTAGTCAGTGTAGTGACACACCTACAGGTATGTAGTCAGTGTAGTGACACACCTACAGGTATGTAGTCAGTGTAGTGACACACCTACAGGTATGTAGTTAGTGTAGTGACACACCTACAGGTATGTATAGTCAGTGTAGTGACACACCTACAGGTATGTAGTCAGTGTAGTGATACACCTACATGAATGTAGTCAGTATAGTGAAACTAGTTGGAGTAGTTTTCGAGAAAATCACAAAAAATTGAACAATTCTTTGAGAACCGCGCTATATTTGGTTGACCTACTTTGATCAAATTTTACTGTGGATCTCACTCCTACCCAGAAAGAGGAAGTAAAAGTTCATGTGTGCTCATTATTTTGAATAAACCATTAAAAATCGTTTCTCCAAGGATTTTCTACCCCAAAGATAGCATGCCTTTTAAAGTTCATTAATAAAATTCAGATTAGCTGGGCAATGTGAGATGATGAAATATTAAACGTAAAAATTATAGAAATATAGAATCAGCTTTTGGAAGCCTAATCTCCATCAATATATAAATATATTAGAGAAATTATTCGGATCTCCATCTATATTATAGCAATTTGTTACAGTTCAGTACGTAATGTATTGCAAGATATGCGTGTTATGTAAGTGGGGTACATGATGCCAACTTACTTCTCATTTCTCCCTTCCTTTACACACCAGGCATCTTTCAACGACTACAACCACCTTCTGGAGAGAATCATATTAGGAGAATTAGTAATGGTAACAAATAGAAATGAGTGATTTAGAGCCAGTATGTCTGTATAATTTCTAACAGAACACATGATTAAAATGCGTTTTGTTTAACAGAGTTTTATATCTGTATATATAATATAATAATAATAATAAATATTAAATAATGATTTATGCTTATAAAGAGGAGAATAGGAAGGAGTATAAATATGAGTAAGCTGTTAACAATCCAAATTAGACAATTGTATGATACGTAAGGAGAGGGGTAAGACGAGCTGCCAGCCAGCCTGCTCTAGAGACCACTAATAGTATGTGAACCACACACACATGTAATGTAATTATCTAATTAGTGCCCGCATCACTAATAACTGAACGATTAACGTTCACAACAATTGCATTTATGTATCTAAACTAGGCCTACTACAATAATGCATCATGACATTATATTTTAACACTAACGAATGCCATTAATAAATCAACATTAATGGTTGGCCCAGCACTGTTTAATGATTCAACCTTCAATATGATCATATAATACAATGAGTATTTAACTTGCAACTACTCCATCATCAACTTTATACAAACAAATTAAATTTATGAACTAGACATTACAGTTTCAGTCATTAAATAAATAAATTCAACTACATACTGCATCAAATAACTTTGAGAATTTTGGCAACTTACATATTTGAGAGAGCAATCAATTTGTGGGAATAATCCAACTGAAATGTGAAAACATGGTGACACATTCACTGTGACACATTCACACTACATTCTCATGCTGCACTCATTACTGACCTTTAAGAACAATTATTCTGATAGTGTGAAATTTTGGAAATAGAGATTTAACAGGATGTGTGTATGTGTGTATGTATGCTTAGTGTATGTGTGTGAGTTGTGTGAATAAAACACCAGAACGAAAACCGCAAGTCTTTGAATCAAATTTGATATTCCAGTTAAATACCACCATCGCATCCTCTTCATCAAAATCCCTCATCCGGAAGCGCGACTTTCTGATTGTTTTTTCTTTCATTGACTCATGATAAGTAGCTCCAACGATTTCCTTTAAACTTGGCATACTAACTGTATACCCATTTGACATATTTCTTATTGGATGTTAAGAGAAAGTCATTGATCAGGGAAGTTATATTCGATTAAAGTTATGACCTAAAATCTAATCACTTTGATCCAACTGGATCTAAAGCCAAGGTCAATTGACATTTCTACAAATTCCAAGTTTGAAGAAAACTTATCAATAGAATTGTAATAACTAACAGAATTGTAATAACATTGTAACAGAATTGTAATAACTAATAGAATTGTAATAACTAATAGAATTGTAATGACTAATAGAATTGCAAAAACTAATAGAATTGTAATGACTAATAGAATTGTAATCAATGGAATTGTAATAACTAATAGAATTGTAATCAATAGAATTGTAATGAAGTGCAATTTTAATAATTGCACCATGAAAATGTTGTTTGAATGTTTCACGCCACACTTTTAACTGCTTTTTTATTTTGCTTTAATTGACAAAACATATACCTCATACAGACTAGATTCTAAATAGGCAAGCAATACAAAAATATACACTGTAAATGGTTAATCTTGATGCAAATTTGGAAAACCTTTCTGAGGAAATCTTACTGACAAATTGCAATCCTTCCTGAGATAAAGAAAATGAACTAATCGTTACGAAATGGATAATATTGAAGCAGCCATAGTCCCAGAAAGGTGTCTCAATAGCTGAGGTAAGACGCGAGTACCGAATACCTGAGATGTATTATACAGTTAGGTTCCATTCGGTGCGGGCCTTTGATTTTATCTGAGTTGTTCACTACGAACATTAAAGAGTGAGGTATGTTCTATCCGCCTCCGACCACGCGACCTATTCGGTATTTAGATGTAAAAACGGCGAAGGAAACAGGCGTTAACTTTATGCCACTTATCAAATGTCCAATAAAAATTTATTGTTTTGTGTGAGTTGTTGCAATTAAATCGCTTATAAGTTGAACATAAACTGTTCAGTAAGGGATTTATATAAAACGTGAATATTCAGTTCTGTTGAAGTGCTAATTTTAGTATCTAAAAGAATTTTCTCAAACAATGTTATTTTTAGAGATGAGCAGTGTTTAATAAATCATGGGAACATTCTACACATCCGACTTTATGTTATTTTAAACTTTGAGAACAATGTCTTTCAATTCCTTTCTTTCATCTCTACTCAAACTGCTTTTTTGTTTTTCAAACGTTCACTTGGAAATTATTCCACTTCAGAATTTGTTTTGTTTTCCACATACTGCACACTAAAATACCATACAGTTTCCCTCGTTTATTGATTCCAGACAGATATTTGAAACCTGTGTTTGATAATGAAGAAGTTTTGTCATGTTGGTTTTTAGGGCACAAGACTTACCCATTGAGCCTCGTCCTCCGCAACACCCAGCAAAACTTGAACGACAGATTTAAGGCAAAACTTTAACGGTTAGCTTAACTCACACAGCCAGGAGAAATGTTTTAAATAAATGTGATAGGTTTAGATATGAGTAGTTAGCATTCCTGGTTTAAAGAAAATATTTGGAGCTCCTTAAAAATTCCGGAAACCACAGAAATAATTTATATATTCACTCTTCTGGTTAGTTACCCCATTATCTTCAATGCTGAAATATCTAGCCATGATTTCAAGTAGCTCATATCACATATAGGTGAAAAACCCGTTATACGAACATTGTACCGAAATGGGGCAGCTACGCGCTGCTTGCCTAGAACCCTCTTACTGTCACTGCTGCTTGCCTAGAACCCTCAACCTTGACACTGCTGCTTGCCTAGAACCCTCTACTTCGACATGTTCTTGCCTAGAATCCTCTACCTTGACACTGCTGCTTGCCTAGATCCCTATTCCTTGACACTGCTGCTTTCCTTACACACCCTCTACTTCGACATGTACTTGCCTAGAACCCTCTACCTTGACACTGCTGCTTGCCTAGAACCCTCTACCTTGACACTGCTGCTTGCTAGCACCCTCTACTTCGACATGTACGTGCCTAGAACCTCTACCTTGACAGTGTTGCTTGCCTAAACCCTCTACCTTGACAGAGCTGCTTGCCTCTGAAAAATCCATTTTTTGAACCCTCTAAAAATCCATTTTCTGGAAAAATAAGGTGTTAAGGATTTATGTCCGCAGACACTATACGAAGTTTAAAAAAATCGTTGGAGTCATTTTCGAGAAAGTCGCGAAAACCTGAAGAACTATTCGGTAAAGTCAAACTTCTGATCGATGGATTTTGTCCAAAATCTTCGTTTTGGATGAGTGGTAGTACTTAAACGGAATATCTTATTTAGAATACCTGCGGTTTTTCATTTTTGAAGTATTTTTTTCACATAGCACCTATACACAAACTCAAACAACCAATCACCCATCCACTCGCCAATACACACACACACACACACCACACACACACACACACACACACACAATTCAATTTTTTTCGTATATAGGTGATCACCTATATGTAATTCCGGTCGCAAGTTGGAAAATTTGTCACGATCGCAAAACTTGTTGTCACAGCAGTTAAATGTGATTGCTATTAGTTGTGTACATATTATAAAGTATAAACAGGTTCCTATTAATGGTGCATAGTTTGGCTGTGCTAACTGAGAGAGCAAACAGCAAGTCCCAGTAACCCTGTTAATAGACCTTTTTCAATTTGATAAGACGGCAGCGATAGATAATAACCGCAACTATCACAAACAGGAAATTTTTTCTCTATGATAATTTATATAAGAAAGATAGCAATTAATGTGTGCGTTGTTAAACATTATATATATTATTTACAAAAATAAAAACAAATTGTAAATGTTGTAAGAAGCGGCTAACAGAATATCTTAGTTATCTTTCCGCATATTTCTTTTATCTATTTAGTGAGTATAATTTGCGTAAAGCTAATTAGTTTACCACATCAGTGACAGAAATATCAACATTCTATATTGTATACATATACATACACACAAATAACAAATATTTCGTAATAAATGAGATAAGGAAATAAAACTCAACCTAATATAGGTTGTACAAACCGACAGTAAATCTTACATTTATATCAGATTACATTTCATAGTTTGAGTAATTGAGTGTGCATACAATAAAACGTTTATTATTATCTGGCGCCCATAATAATTCTAATGCTCAGGCGGTGTATTTAGGCATACTTTTTTATGTGGAGTATTTTTTTTTTTGGAGTCAAATTTGCCCATGAGCTGAAATAAATTTATCTAAAGTAAACACATCATTTTTACAAATAAACAAGCCAAGGTTTTGTCATAAGAATAAATACTCTTGGTGTTTGTTTGTCCGACATGTAACTGAAACAATAGAAAAATATTATTAGAGAATTTGGTAATTACAAGTTTCAAAATGTGACTACACTTTTGCTTCCATCTTTCTAATATCTACTACTATTAAAACTGTATAGCATAATTTCTAATGTTGCCAGATTTACAGAATTCTTTGATAAGGGCGGTATCTGGCTAAAGAAGATATTGCTAAAAAAACAACTTTCCCGAACGTTCCTGTAGTTCTCATTAGGTATGATTTTGTTTTTTACTTTGCCTTAGTGCTGGAGAGGAAGCATCCATGTGATCGCGTCGATTTTTTTATATCAAGTTTTTAAGGAAATGTGCCTTGACGGCAAATTGCTTCAATATGCCTTGATTGTGCACATTGCTCCCTGAACAGTGCTCCTCACCACCTCGCCGCCACTCTACAATCAATTTTCCCGTAAAAATAATTCAAATAAAAGTTGTAAATCTGTATCTGTGTCATTATACAGTATATAGTCAAATCTTCGGCATCTTTTCCAGAAAGCGGGAAAAACTGAAAAAAATCCTCTCAGCAGTATTCCCAGTTTACTGATTTCGATAAAAAATTTAGTTGGCTGACATTTACATGAAATATCAAGGTTGGACTTATGCGGTTTTTCTCTTTTTGTGATAACACATTGCAGACCACAGACATAAACACACACAAGGAAGAAAGAGATTAACCAATATTTCCTGTATGTGACCCCATAAAATATCGGTTTCTGAGAACGCAGTTTCGAAAATTTGACATGATCTTACAGCAGAGTTGATAAAAGTAAAAATATAATAAATCCGAGATTTCTACAAATAAATATAAAAGTTGCTGGATCAGACAGCAGTAGCTAATGACTCGCCTGTTACACTGCTTGCTTGGATACAAGAACTTGGTCAGATTACTGAGGGTGAAGATAGCAGTTAAGACATGTGAATTGCAACCTGTGTAATCTGGGAATTGTTTTAGTTGTTAATATAATATTGGGGGGGGGGGCAATTACACGAATTTCTCTTGTTTTGTAATTACTATAGTTTTTTTTATGACTAAATTACATCAAATTTTGTATTCTTATTAAGATGAATTACCCTTAATATTACATTAAGGAACGGTACAGTTGCACTTGTTAGAACAAATGATATAGGAATACCTGCATTTGCTTGCGCAGTAGAGTGACAGCTATTCTAACTAGCCGTATCAGTGGCACTTAAGAACATTGCCTAAGCTTTCAGCTCCCCTAGGTTTTCATGCAATCAATTTCTCCGAAGCAATTTTTCATATAAATAAAATTTGTAGTCATCGTAGTCTAGAATTCCTTATACTGCTTTTGCAACGCGGGGGATTTTTGCTCAACAAGGACCAGGTTTTCCTATCCCTGGCCAGACTGATCTTTGCTAGGCTCTGTTAGGTGCCTTTCTGCACACCAAAGACCACTTTTCTTTATCCCTAGTCACAATTGATATCAGCTAGGATGTGAGAGGTGCCTTTCTGCACAACAAGGACCAGTCAACTATGTCACCTGCGCAGTATTGTTCGTCTGTAGGTTCCAAATTGGAATGCTACTTAGGAGAATTAAATCTGTTGTAAAAATTCTAAGGTGGAAGAAAAATCACCTAACCTGAATTGCAATGTGAGATCCACATCCAAACTCTCATTTAGATTATGATTCCACTAGGTGGCTATTAAATATTTAGTATGATTCCACTAGGTGGCTATTAAATATTTAGTAAACATTCCAGCTTTGAAGAAAGTTTACAACTGTAAGAATTGAACTAAAAGAAACTAGGAATGATTTCTGATCAAAATTTAATTATTTTAAATATGATATTATTATTTAAGGCGCGTCAACATCAGTTGTCTTAAGCCCGAGCTTTCTCTCGTACAAACAACCCTATCCATCACCAGGCATTGAGCCTGTAAGGGCTCCTAGGAAGAGATAATCTATGGGCAGCACTGCTGGACTCAAAACCAGGGCCTCTGCGTACTCATCCGTTCATCGAGCTACTACTGAGTTAATCCCCACCCTTTGCATATTCTTCTCCTTATTATTATTATTATTATTATTAATGGATGTTAAACTCAGTTCAGTTTATTTGACGCCTAATTGGTCAACGCATTCCTCCAAAAATAATTTGAACCTATATTTAGAGCAGAAAGATGCAAATGTTGTTAAATTAAAACTGAGATAAATGGCAAGTAATGTACGTTGGCTTTAATTGTGATTGATTGAAATGGGTTTTTAATATAATTGGAACAATGTGTCTGGGAATACAAGACGAGGCTGCTGTCGCCAATATTTACTTTCTTCTTATAACTTCCTCTTATTGGTGTAACAGCCTTCAGTACTGCATCAGTGGTGGATTTCTGGGATGGATTCTTCAATGGAAATACATCATTATTAGCGCAATCAACGAAATTAGTTAGTTGTATATATTTGTGTGCATGTGTGTGGTGTGTGTGTGTGTATGTGTGTGTGCGTGTGTGTGTGTGTATGAAAGAGAAAGAATGAGAAGAAATGAGTGGGCTACCACCATCGTCAACGAGACAGCAAAATCAAATAGCCAAAAGCTAAAATCCATGATCTGTAAGTGCGCCTTTACTGAAAATTTTTTATTTTCAATTTATCACAATTTTCTTGAAAACGGCTCAAACTATTTTCTTGAAAAACACTTTATTTTCGGGTTCTCCAGGGAATTTCGAGTTGGCTTAACTTAAACTGCCCTTACAAGTTTTGCTAGTGTCTGAAGAGAGTGTCTGCGTGTCTAATGGTACGTTTAGATCTGACATTTATTATAAGAAATTTCTGTCGGACAGTAAGTGTCGCTAATGTAAACGGAACGAAATTTGTGTCTGATACATGTAGTTCAAGTGTCAGTAACATGTGTCCTACACATCTGTATACGTAGGTGTAAATACTATTACATATAAGTTCAAACTCGCCTGACAAAAATTGCTTTAGTTGACCGACCGTCTCCTTTTTACCGTCTCCTAGCTACATAAGTGTCGGTGCATTTAGTTTAACATGGGTGAGAAACGAGGTGGGTGAAAAGTGAAGTCGAAGAATTAATCGACATGTATCGTAACAAACCCGAATTATGGGGTATTAAACTCATTGTGCATTTTGGTATTCGGAACAAATAACGCAAACTTGCTTAAGAGTCACCTGTAAATATACTTATATTTAAAACAATAAAGAATTTATATAATTAGCCATTTTATCAATCAACTGAACACCGTAAAGTTACAACAAGTCATTCGCGCACATTAATAGCTGTTCTGAATTTCGTATCTTGCTTGCATACAATAGGCCCAATTTTACTAGCTAACTTTTCGAAATAAGATGGTTTTATTCTTACAAAATTTGTAAATTGTGTTGGATCCTCCAACATAAGTTCAGACATTAACTATTGTATGCACCTTCTTTTTCACGTCTCAAAATCCACTCTCGAATCCACCCAGAGCGCTTTTTCTTTTTGATGCCTTCATCATCAAATGACCGGCTGACAGTAAATGACAGTAATCTGATTTTTTGCAATGAAAGAAATGTATAGGCCACAAGTAGCAGGTGTAAACTGTTAAGTCATTTGTTGCATGACACAAAACTTTGACAGTGTCGTACACATATCCATGCTACAAATACCACGTAATTTCTGTCACAATGTAAACATTGAACACAACATATTGACCGACACTTGACGTAAGTGTCTGGATAGAAGTGTCAGGTGTAAACGTACCCTAATGGCCTGCGATGTCGCTGCGCCGAAAAAAATGTCCTAATAACCTAATTTTTCGTACAGAATTATGAGAATTGCAAGAGGTAACAGGAAGTCGAATGAAAAAAAAAAAAATCTATTTCTTAAACATATTTAAAGAAATAATTTGGGGTATTTTAGCAACTTATCGTTTACTTCTCCAAAGTTCATCAAGACATGCTGATGATGGACGAAAGACCGAAGCCCATTAAGGACTGTAGAACGCAGTTCTGTCAAAAAAAACTATCCCCGAAATTTCATCTTTGTAATATATCAAATTTCTGAATTGTTACCAAGGTTTACAAATGTAATGGAATGTTGAAAATAACAACAAAAGATGTTAGTTACATTTGGAGTAGGTAAAAATAGTTATATTTGATTTGGAAAATGTGAGCTTGGAAACCTGAACAAAATTATGAAAACTGGTAGGTTGTGAATATAGTAATAAGGTATTCGATTTTTATAATGTTACTATCATTGGAAATTAAGCGCTTTCACAAATATATAAAAATAGCTAGTTATAGAGGCATGTGCCTAGGCTAGTTTATATGGGAGGTAACTGACCGGACTACTTGTTTGGAGCATGCAAATATAGGCGGTGGGCGGCCGACACAAGGTGAACGTCTATATCCTTCATTTATTTGATCCCTTTGTTTAGTACTAAAACACAATTTATCTTAAAACTCAATTCAATCATTATCTGTCGGTCTCTCTATTTATACGCCAGTAGTAAGCTCTCAACGGCCATATTTAGTCTGTTCATCTTTCTCTAACTGCTATTGCAGCAAGTATTGTGATCTTGTCCAAGTTCACTTTCCAACGGAAAAACATGTTTTGAAGACCTCTGGGTGTAAAATAATGTTTCTACTAAATGCTCTTTACATATATATATATGTATGTATGTATTTATGTGTGTGTGAGTATGTATGGGTGAATAAAATACTGTATAACAAGATAGATAGGAAGGTAAACCTTGATAATCCTTTAGGTACACCTCATGAAGTTGAAGGTGCCGTTCAAAATCCATCAACCAGAAAAGCGATTTACTGAATGATTTTTTTCAGGCCTTCGTGATTCTCTTGAAAATAACTGCAGGTTGTCCTTAAAGCCGCATACAGGCTAAACATGAAATACCGACCACTTTTGAAACATTTTCCAAAAAATATTGATTTTAGGAAGCTATGGGGAAGGTTTTACTTAAACTCAACTTGAAATTGTCATTACTTAGTGTGGACGATCTGAAGCTGTCCCACCACATCCAGCTGAAAGATAGGCCCTGTAATCCAATAATCCCAATATCCATATATTGATCTGCAATGTATATTTTGCGTTTTGTTAAAATTCCAAGTGTGTGTAATAACTGCTGCGGCTAGAATTGCAATAACCACAATAAGAGGAGGTCGTGGCAATATTTTACACTTTAATGTTGAAATAAGACAAGATTTTAGTGTTGGCCATATTTTGAAGAATAACTAACAAGAAAATCAGAAAACAAATTGTTATAAGTTCAGTTTGAAAGTTAAAAGCTGTACCTGAAGATTAATTAGGCAACGTCTCCATTAAAAGATTAAAAAATTAATTCTCTGTTGAACGAGAATACATAACATTCCTGATAAGTAATACGAGATGGATTCAAATTATAAAGTGAATTAATTTAAAAAAAATAAAAATCTAAAATAAAAATTAAAACCTGGTGTGAAACATTGACACGATATTCTCCTAGTGAAACCTCACAAACCCATAAATTTCATTTTAAACAATATCACTTGCCTTAAATATAAATCAGTGAAGAGGCCGGACATTCTACTGCAAGGGCTCTTCCAAAACATCAAATAAAAGTGAAATACGTATACAAAGCGATGTTTGAAACGCTGCTAAAACTAATCGTAAAGGCGCACTTCCGGTTACCTACAAGTATTTTCGTCAAACTGTACTTTTTTAAAACATATTTAATTATCCCACCGAAGCACCATACAGTTATTGTACACCATGCTCTTTGTATGGAGCTGTTACAGGTATTATACACCATACATTTGTATGTGCTGTAGCACCAAACAGGTATTATTATACTCCATTCAGTTTGTATGTAGCTGTAGCACCATACAGATATTGTACACCATACAGTTTGTATGTAGCTGTAGCACCAAACAGGTATTATTATACACCTTTCAGTTTGTATGGAGCTGTAGCACCATAAAGTTTGTATGTAGCTGTAGCACCATAACGGTATTTAGAAGTGACACTTTAGAGGAAGCTATGATCAACTTACCCACCCCCCCCAGAAACCCTAAAAAATCAATTTCCTGGAGAAACTGTAATATGTAAGTGACAAGCTAGTGAAACTTAAAGAAAATCGTTATAGTAATTTTCGAAAAAACCGCGACAAACTAAAACAGCCATTCAGTAAAGTCCCATGTCTGGATGAAGAATTTTGACCAACATCTGCGAGTCAGATCTGATGGGGGGGTACCTAAACGAACATAATCAATTTTGTGCTTCTTGCGATTATCTTTTATTTTTAAGATTTTGGTTATCTCCCACACACCTCACCACTTTTCCGTACCTTGCATATATTTCAGTGAAAACTCGATTTCGAAAATTTGATAGTGCCGCAGTTCTTCCTCTTATTATTCAGTAAAGTTTCAAAATTTGTAACTCTGAAATTACCAGCAATTTTGGAAACCTTATATGAAGGGCTGAAAAATTTAAGACAATAAATCATGAAGTCTATTGAAGTATTCTAAAGTTCTTAAGTGTGTTCAACGAAAGTTTTAATTGAAATTTAAAAACTGATTTTAGAAAAAGATGAGCGGTATGTTTCCAAAAAGATGTTTTTAAATATTGGGATGATTTGCAATTGCTAATTAGTGCAATTGAACTTACTTTTAAAAATATAAGTACAAAAGAAATAGGAATTAATATTGATCAAGACGGCAACGAAGAATTAAGTGAATCCTGGTACAGGACTGCAGTTTCCCTTAGTAACAGTAAATACAAAGCTACGAGAGATTGATTACTCAACAACAGCAAGCTCAGTTAACAACAACTTCAGGTTTTATTATTATTTTCGTATCTACAACAGTCGGATATTTGTTCCGGATAGTCTGTTAATGAAAAAATACGGAAGAATACTAACTAGGGAATCATCTGCAATGAATTACAGAACATCTAGTTGGGTTCAATTATTGGAACACAGTGTCTACTTCTGTCCAACCATCTCTATGATTAGAAAATATTCTTTGATAATTATTGGCCACTTCTGATCTAAATATATATTACTAAACCGCTTTAAAACTGGTTGTATACACTGCACGATTGCTCTACCAAAATCTCAGGTCATCTTGAACTCCCTTTTTCTAATTTAAACAAATAATGCACTTTTAATATTAACTGGGTACTTTCTCTTACTGCTGTAAGAGGAAGTATTCGATCGTACAGATTTCCATGGTTGAGTTTCTTAGGAAATACATTATACTAATTATGAATATAATGTTATTGCCTGTGTACTCATTTGCACCAAATATGTCAAAGATAAAATAAAAGCGTAATCTATATGAACGGTACCAGAACGTCCAAACACTGAGATGGACTAATGGAATTTTAGACGGCAATTTCTCCAGAATCCCTCCAAAATCCTGAAAAATATTTCACATGAAATGGTAGACGAATGTGTGTGCAGAATGCAAACCAATGTTTCGAACTCTGGCGGTCTCAAAATATTATTAGCGTTGAAAACACAACTACCAAAATTAGACACTACGGTAGTAGTGGCCCATACAGAAACAGGTGAAAGTGAAAAGAAGTCATTCATACGCTTTCTCTCAATGAAGGGTACAAATATTGACATTTTCTTTAACTTCTCAGTTCCCTGACATAAATATAGGCAGGGTGGGGTTACAAGTTGGTTGGCAGTCATGGCAGGAAGTACTTGTAGTGATGACATTGTAGTCCAGAAGACTGCGCCAATACATCAACAAATCCCACTAACACATGATCCTCGTAAAATCAATTGTTCCGGGAAAATGTTTCAAATTAAAGTGACACATTCTCACTTCAATCATTCATCAACCACATCATTCAATCATTCTCACTTCTCTCATTCAAAGCAGTAAATTGGCACGTTTATATTTGTGCAAACTCCAGTCCAATCTAACGAAAATCGTGGAGCCATTTCCGACAATTCCAAAATATCAAAAATCAATTCTGAAAGTCGCACTTCCAGTGAACAGAATTTCTTCAAATTTAGAATTCTAGCAATGCTTGTTATGTAATTTAATAATGTATAGAAAGTAGACAATTATATTATACTGATATGGTAGTGTAGAGGAAAATTCCAGCTTGCTGCTTCCATAGAACAACTTTCCTAGAGAAATCGTGCAAATAAAAGTGGCAGACATTAATATGTATAGAGAGTAAATCAATGCTAAAGAAAATCTTTGTAGCCGTTTTCTAAAATTCGCGAAAACTGAAAAATTATTCAGTCAAACAGCGCTTCCGATTGGTGGATACTGAACAACGGAATGTCAAGTTTGTCCTTCCTTGTTTTTAGGTTTTTGAGATATCGTCTTTCCACACGCACTTTTTTACCATTTGGACCCTACGCTAAAAACAGTTTATTTTTTTCGCACTTAACTTCTCATAACACCCATGAAGGGTCAAGGATTACCAGACACTGACTTTTATTGGGGGTGCGTGTGGTAAGCAGGTTGCGGTTCCCAAGGCCTTTTATTCTGGTCTTCGCTACCTAGCCGCGCTACAATGCTCAATGCAGCTTTCCACTGCAACTTTCTTTCCAATGCAGCTTTCCAACTTTTTTTCACGATGCTGGGTCAACACCGTCTTTGCCCTCATGGAATTCGAACCCTGGAATTCTCGCACCAAAGGCGAGTGGGCTAGCCACCAGACCACTGCCTGAGGGTATTAAGGAAGCTCAAATTGTGTGTATCTAGTGAAAACTCAATTTAGAAGTTTACACGATCGCAGAACTTCACCTTATAGCAGCAGTGAATAGACTTTGATCATTTGAAAGATCTTTTCGAGAAAATCTGATTTAAAGAGAATTGTACACAAGAGTAATGGGAGTTTTCCTTATTTGAGCATTTTGTTTCAAGGTTCGTGTGTACCTAAGGGCTTTTCTTTCTTTCTTTTTTTTTTTGACAGAAAAACAATCACGTTTAGAGACAATAAATATGTTGCGGACAAAAGATCAAAAAATATCTCTCCCAAATAGAAGGCAGACCGTTAGTTCTGAAAGCTATGGAGCACAAGTACTGCCAGTGTTCTCTGTGCCCAAACCGTCTAGTACAAACTCCGAGAAAAATCCGATGAGCCCCCTTTATACACCATTCCATTCCATTTCTATCCGGCCACTGCAAGCTCGCACATCTCTTTACCTCATTACCTTCATTCATCACCTCTGCTTGTCAGGGCCCTCCGAGCTCCGTCGCAGATCGAAGGGACGTTGGCCTGCAGATTGACGTTGTAAAATTATGTATTGAGGAATGTTGCCAGTGGTTATCTGCCACACTTACCGTTAAATTGTAATACTAATTTATAATTAATATTTGGTAGTTGTGTTACTCTAATTAAAGAAAATCTGGTGTCAAACACTCACACAACTTTCTCTTGCTCCAGTTTTCTAAACTGTAATGGACAAATTTTATTGTTTGTATACCAAATTTGATGAAATTCGTTTGAGTTTCAAACTGAAAGAAATGTTCAGTAAAAACGCACTTCCGGTTTAGTAATTTTCTTGAACCTCGGAATTTTGGCAATCTATTTATTTCTAATTATTTTCTTTGGATGGCAAAATTTGTATAATCAACTATGATAGCACTTTAGAGTAAAACATATCCTCACTCCTCCCCCAAAAGCCTCTTAAATGGACTTCACCGGGAGAAATGTTTCAAATAAAAGTTATAGCTCTTTACTAACCTCACAATACTATTTTAAAGAAAATCGTTGGAGCAGTTTTCAAGAAAATACCAAAAAAATGAAAAATACATTTCAATAAAAACGCACTTCCGGTCATCCGATTTTTTCAAACTCGGAATTTCAACAACGCATTTGATTCTAATTAATATTATTTGGATGCAGAATTGTATAGTAAACTGAAATAACACTTTAGAAGAAAACCTAACCCCACCCCTCCACCAAAAGTCCCTTAAATGAATTATTGCAGATTGATATTCCAAGTTTGAAGAAAATCGACGGAGCCATTTTTGAGAAAATCGCAAGAATGTAAAAAAAAAACTACTCATAAAAGTGGTACTTCCGGTTAACGAATTTTGATAGATAACCTACTGTCGGATCCCATGGTGATACCTAAACGGAATATCGAATTTGTATTTTTAACGGAATATTTTTATGTATTTATGTATATACATGCATATATAGATCATCCGCTAAAAACAGTTTTTTCATCATCCGGAGACCCGGGTAACATGTACTTCCGGTGAAAACTCAATTTCGATAATTTGACATGATCACTCTTAGTAGTAAGAGAAATCTGATGAGAAACACTTACACGAATTTTTCTCTTACTACACTAGCAAGTTCTAACTGGAAAATTGTTGAATTTTTATTAAATATTTGATTCACACTGCAGAGGTAAATGGCAGTGTAGAGATAACCTAATCTCGCTACTCTGCTAGCATTCCACTAAATGGATTGTCTAGAGCACATATATTTCCCCGCACATTGCACACACCAAGTTCAAACAAATCGTTGGATCCATTTTCGAGAAAATTGGGAAAATTAAAAATTTCATTTTAAGGGGGATTTGGGACAATCGATTATGATCAAAACTTAAACACACAAATATGGGGAGAGATACCGATTTCTAAAATGCAGTTTTACTTCAAAATTATGTATTTCCGGTGAAACTCAATTTTAACATATAACACATCTCAACACTTCCTCTTACTAGGAGTAAAAGAAAGAAAAAAACTATTAAAAATATGTTCATCGTTCAACGTATTTTTATTTTGGAATTATTACCATCTATTATTATTTATCTAATAGATAAATTATCATAGTAATCACTTTGTAGAAAAAAATAGAAAATAAAACAGGAACATAATTACATGCTGCAACGCGAACAAACATATCCCATATCAAGATGCAATTCATTGTAAACAAATTTTTTCCTATTTAAATTATCTAAATATAGATATTACGATGCACAACTTGGAATTCAATTGAATATTTTTTTAAGCGGTTATTAAGAAATCAGGAAGTATCTTCTGATCGAACATTATAAATTTTAATAATTTTATTGCGAAGTAATAAATGTGTGAAATATCATAGAGCTCTGATTGAAATAATTACTAATGTAATTTGTCGGAACTTTTCAGTCGAACTTTAGTAATCTATTTTTGTTTTTTTTCTATAGGAAAAGATATTAACAAGTCATTATATTTGTAGGAGAGAAATGCTACTTACCCTCCAATAGGGGTGGTGATGTTGTGTCCGTTGGAGGGGTGTTGATGGTGATGATGATGCTGGGCCCCCTGACATACATGTTTCGGCGACAGTAAGAATACATTCAATATTATAAATAATAGATAGAATGTGCAGCCTGTTGGCCAGGCAGGCTTTAATAAACTCTTCTGGTACGTATTCATAGAAATGGTTGATAGTGTATTACTGTTGGTATTACACATTTTATATGTTGGCTCATGTCGGCCGGCCAACAAACTGTCTCAGCTACAGTTCCACAAAAACCTTTTTACTCTACACATCCTCCTACAAACTTTACCACTCTATCCCCTCTCCGTTATCAAACCTAAAAGTTCTTTCAGCTAAACTAATCCAGGATCACGGTCGCATTATCTTACCACCTATTTTCTTTCATACATTCCAACAATTATTTACAAAAAATAATAATAATACAACTTTTAATTTTTTTTTCTTTAAAAATTTGCAAATTAAATATTTTCTGTAATTTACAAAGCGTTTTATCCAAATGAGTCAGTGTTGACAATTTCTAACAAATATTTAATTTACAACATGGATTTTCCGAGTTTTGGAGAATACTAAATTGTGTTCACTATTTGTTTTTAAAGTGCGAAAAAATATTTGACAAAATTGGGCTGGTCAACATATGGACTGGTCAACTGGATGATGTAAAAATTATAACTAAAAAGCTGATGAGAAACATTCATACCACACTCTTACTGCAATTATTACCAGCTAATTGATTTTTTACAAAACAAGCAGTGGGGCCTCAGCTGAGAAACGTGAAATATACGGTCAACCGACTGCAGCTTACAAAATTTAAGTGACCAATTTACTCCAAACTCATCATTTTTAATAAATGTTTACTTGTCTTCAATTTTATATCATTGGAAAATATAAATCACCCGTTAAACTTCTATAATTGTATTTTCTCAGAAAAAAGTTTCAAATAGAACTTACCCGTAAATAGGTCCCGTATTCATAGTTAGTGTATCTAATTTAAAGAAATCCGTCGGTGTTTTTATGGAGGAAAACTAAGAAAACTGAACAGACTGTTAGGTAAAAACTGATTTTCTTCAAACTCGGAATTTTGGTAACATATTTAATTCTAATTAATATTATTTAAATGATAGAATTGTGTAATAAAAGGAAATAGTGCTTTATAAGAAAACATAAGTCCACTCCACCCCCAAAAGCCGCCTTACATGAATTTTCCCAGAGAAAGTTTCCTAACGAAGTTTCCAAAGAAAAATTACAGCATGTGTAATTGGAGCCATTTTTGAGAAAAGCAAAAAAGTGAAAAACCATTTAGTAAAGTGGTACTTCCGGTTGAGGAATTTTGACAGATACTATCGGATCCCATGGAGATATCTAAACAGAATATGAAGTTTGAACTTTGTGCGATTTTTTCGTTTTTGAGACTGCTCACGCACAGCCCATTTTCTGGGTGACTCGGGGGACCTAAAAACTGTATTTGAAATAAAAAACTCGATATCAGAAATTTGACACGATTACAATACTTCGTCTTAATAGGAGGAAGAGGAAGTAAAAATGGGGAAACTGTTTGCTAAATTTGAAACAACTTGAACTCGACTACAAGTAAAAATTAAACGTTTTAGAGAAAATAGCAGAAGCTGAAAAAAACTTTTCAGTAAAAACGCACTTCCGTCCATCTGATTTTTTCAAACTCAGAATTTCAACAACATATTAAATTCTAGTTAATATTATTTAGATTGTGTAATAAACTGAAATAGCACTTGAGATGAAAATCCAACTCCACCTCTCCTCCAAGTACCCTTAAATGAATTTTCCTGGAGAAATGTTATAGATAGAAGTTGTAGCTCTTTGTATGTGTAGCTGATATATAATGTATAAAGTAAATCGTTAAAGCCGTTTTCGAGAAAATCACAAAAAAACTGAAATAACCATTCAGTAATGCAGCTCTTTCGGTTAAACGATTTTTACGAAAAGCTTACTTTCAGGTCTCCTGTAAAGTAACCTGGATATTAAGTTTGAACATCCTGCGATTTTTCGTTTTTGAGATCTGCTGTCCCACACGGACAGACACATAGACCAATTGCTGAAAACCACTTTTTTGAACTCAGGGGATATTTCTGAAAACGGATATTTCCGGTGAAAACTCGATATCGAAAATTTGAAAGAGAAAGTAATAAATGCAGTAACAGTAGTACAAAAAGAAACTTCTTTACATGAAGTAACTTTTAAACAACATTTTTTTTTTAATACCGAGACAATTTTAAATCAATTTAAACATTGTTTCTTCTTAATTATCTTCTTTTGCCTCACCTTCTAGCTGTGTTTGTGGAACCAGGCCCATTATTGAACCTTGCCCTCTCCCTGAGAGCAGCACCAGTCTTTATCCTGAGCCTTCAGTATCCAGTTAGGAGCAACCTTAATCACCAAACAGTCAGCCCATCTCTTCTTCTGTCTGCCAACCTTCCGTTTCTAATAGTTACATACCCACTTTTTCCACCGATCGTTCTCATAAGACCCTTCGGATAGCCAGGCTGCTCTGCGGGCAATTGACTCGTGGGAGATCAGCTCAAGGCTGGTGAGGGATTGCCTAGGTGCACTCAGGGAAATTAGTAGCCTAATAAGGTCTTCCTGGTTTGGGTACCTGAGCACTCGGGTTATAGAGGCAACGAGGCGGCAGACCGCCTGGCCGGGAGGGTTCAATCAGAGCACTTATCGGGCCGGAGCCGTTCTATGGCGTCTCAAGATGCCTCAGGAGTGCATCCATCAAGACATGGATGCAGGACGATCAAGGGGGGAATGGGGGTTCAAAACTTAGGACAGAGGCAGGCGAAACGTTTATGGACACCTCGCCCAAGCTAAGGCGAATTATCAAATTAGGCAGGGTGGCCATAAGGATAGCAGTGGCGTTCTCAATGGCCATTGTAGGAATAATAAGCACATGCATCGCATGGGCATGGTCAAAGAAGCCTGTGTAGATTTTGTAAGGAGAAGAGGAGGACACTGCATGTGGTATGTCAGTGCGAGGGGTTGGTTTGGCGAAGGTAACCGCCTCTTGGTAAGAGAAGGCTGTGCAACAGCCTCAGCCGGGGCCACGCTCGGAACTTAAGCTCTTTAAGACAAGTCAGGGACTGAGGACGGTGCTCGGGGCGGTGCGCGGATGACCACCTGGGAGCCCCCACAAATTCCACGTCGGTAAAGGACAGGATCGGGGAAGGGTCTCCACTAGGGGGTGACCACATAGATCCTGGGGTGTCGCGGTGGCGTAGGCGGTAGAGCTAATTCCCCCGTTAGAATGTAATCTAACCTACCATAATACCTGCCCACTTTCAAACCATCAGTCTAACTTTCCTCTCTATATCTTCCCTTTCCGCTTTCTGCCTCATACTTTCTTTCTAAGGCGATCACTCCTTCTTACTCCTATCAAGCTTCGCTCCATTTCTCTTTGAGTCACTCACATTCTTCCTACTTACTACTTTTACTTGAGGGTTTGAGCACCATAAAGTAAGGAGGGTATTATGGAGGAGTCCAGATTTTACCTTTTTTCTTCGGGGTTTTATTCTTCATTAGACATCTCATTGACTAGAATTTCCTCCATGCTATCCCTATTCTTCTTCTCACTTCCTTTTCTGTTCCATTCCCAAAGGAGGTTAATTGGTACAAGTAGATGATTGCTTAGCCCATTGTAATTTTTGACCATTAAGTGTAACTTCACATTCTTCACCATTAGTTCTTGTTTTATTTTCGTTTATTAATAAACCTGTCTCCTTGCTTCTCGCTTCCAACTCTAAGATCATTTTAGTCAGCATGTTAGCTGATCTAGCGAAGAGCACTACATCATCTGCGAATCTACCGTCTATATAAATACCATATTTAGTCCAGCTCAGATCTTTGAAGACTTCCTCAAATACACCATTAAATAATGTCGGGGATTAGGGATCACCCTGTTTCATTCCTTTCTGATCACTGAAAAAGGGACCCTTTTTATCCATATTTATTCTGGTCACACTATTAAGCAGAACTTCCTTAAAATGTTAACACATTTTCGGTCTAACCCTTTGATTAATTAGAGTCTGGAAAAGAAAGGTATTTTCCACACAATCAAATGCTTTCCTATCTATATATATAAAAATTTAGCATCCGTATGTTTGTGGCCGCAAAACTCGAAAAGTAGTAGATGGATTAACTTGAAACTTTTACACAACGTTGCATTTCTATATAAGAGTGTTTATATATACTTTTTACTCCGAAGTTCCCTTGGAAACGGGAAATTCCGAGCGTTTCGCGAGGTTGGCAGAAATTAGATTAGATTTTTTGGGGGGATTCGCTCTTCAGCCTGTGCCACCGCGAACCCCGTGGGTCTATTATGGCATCCCCTAACTTGGAGACCCTACCCCTGTCCTGTCCTTCATCGAAATGTGGAGTCTGGGGAGGTCTCCTACAATGGTCAATTAGAGCACCCTCTCGAGCCCTGTCTGCCTTAATAGACTTAATAGACCCGAGAGGGGCCCCTGGCTGGGGCTTGCAGGCACCAGCTTTTCTTCTCCGAAGAGGCGGTACCTCAGCCATACTAGCCCCTCGCACTGACATAGCACGTGCAGGGCTGTTTCCTCTTCTTCCTGACAAAATCTACACAGGCTCTCCGTGGCCAGGCCCATGCGGTGCATGTGCTTATTGAGTCTGCAATGGCCAGTGAGAACGCCAACTGCCATCCTTATGGCCACCCGGCCTAGTTGGAGTAATTCTGCAGTTAGCCTGGGCGAGTAGCTATAAATAAACGTTTGCGCCTGCCTCTGGCCTGGGGTTTTAACCCACCATTCCCTTGATCGGTCGTGCATCCATGTCCTGATGGATGCACTCCTGAGGCAACTTGAGAGCCACAGAACGGTTCCGGCACCATAAGTGTTCCGATGGAACCTCCCCGGGCCAACGATCTGCCGCCTCATTACTTCGGTGACCGTATGCCCAGGTACCCAAACCAGGAAGATTTTATTACGGCTACTGATATCCCTAAGTGCACCTGGGCAATCCCACACCAGCCTTGAGCTGATCTCCCACGAGTCAATTGCCCGCAGGGCAGTCTGGCTATCCGAATAAATGACGATTCTGGAGTTATGCACTCCGCGTCTTCTTATTTCGGCGGCACAGGTAAGAATTGCGACTAGCTCTGCCCGTACACGCCGGTTCCCATTCCTTCCTCCATCTTAGATCCGTCCGAGTAGCACATAGATTCGGCTGAAATTTGGGGCCCGTCCTTCCATGACTCTCTGTCTAATATCAGGACTTTGAAGGGTTTTTGGCAGTCGTATCTAGGAGCCATTATATCCGAAGGCAGACCTAGAATCGGGTCTGCCTCCAACTCCTCGCATAGTTTCTGGTATTTCCCGCTAAGCCTGGCATAAATGGGAGCTTGTCCCTGTTGCAGTCGAGCCACGACTGCTCTCACAACGCCTTGGACGTAGATGTTGAGTGGTGGAAGGTTTAAAAGAACCTCCAAGGCCGCAGTGGGGCTAGTCACTGCCCGTCGTGCTCAGGCAAGCCAGCCTTTGAACACGTCCAACCACCTGCAGGGTCTTCGTCCACCACACCACCGCCCCGTGGGTTACCATTGGTCACACCACATTGGTATAAGTCCACAGGGTCATCTTCGGGCTTAGTCCCCAACTTTTACCGCACAGCCTCCTACACCTACTCATGACGATTTTGGCTTTGTGAGTGGTAATATCAATGTGAGAATTCCATGACAGCCTTCGGTCAAACATGACTCCCAAATATTTGGCTTCCATGGCAAAGGGGATCGTGACCCCTCCGAGTATCGGCTGTTGTAAGCCTTGTAAGTTGCTTTTCCTTGTAAGAGGAACCACTTGGGTTTTGTGGGGATTAATGGAGAGACCCTCCGCCCCACACCATTGATATAAAATGTTGAGCGCTCCGAAACAGGTGCCGCGAATTGCCCCCTCACCACGATTGCCAGATCATCCGCAAATGCTAGGCAATGGAAGCTTTCCGCAGTTAGTTTGGCCAGGATGTCGTCGGCTAATAATGTCCACAACAATGGCGACAAAACGCCTCCCTGAGGACAGCCTCTGCTCTCCCTGGCCACCAGAAATGAATTATCTATAGACTAGTCCTTATCCATTGACCAATCGTTGGTGGTGTACCCCTTCTCATCAGGGACTCTGAGGACACATTATTAAAGGTCCCCTCTATAACTAAAAAGGTGGTTACCGCGATTTC